>SJYX01012925.1:93778-136347 GCA_006410675.1 Oreotragus oreotragus
AGGAATCCCTCAGAAGAAATGGAGTAGCCATCATGGTCAACAAAAGAGTCCGAAATGCAGTACTTGGATGCAATCTCAAAAACGACAGAATGATCTCTGTTCGTTTCCAAGGCAAACCATTCAATATCACAGTTATCCAAGTCTATGCCCCAACCAGTAATGCTGAAGAAGCTGAAGTTGAACGGTTTTATGAAGACCTACAAGACCTTTTAGAACTAACATCCAAAAAAGATGTCTTTTTCATTATAGGGGACTGGAATGCAAAAGTGGGAAGTCAAGAAACAGCTGGAATAACAGGCAAATTTGGCCTTGGAATGCAGAATGAAGCAGGACAAAGACTAATAGAGTTTTGCCAAGAAAATGCACTGGTCATAGCAAACACTCTCTTCCAACAACACAAGAGAAGACTCTACACATGGACATCACCAGATGGTCAACACCGAAATCAGATTGATTATATTCTCTGCAGCCAAAATGCAGTACTTGGATGCAATCTCAAAAACAACAAAATGATCTCTGTTTGTTTCCAAAGCAAACCATTCAATATCATGGTAATTCAAGTCTAGGCCCCGACCAGTAAGGATGAAGAAGTTGAAGTTGACCAGTTCTATGAACAGCTACAAGACCTTATAGAACTAACACCCCTAAAAGATGTTCTTTTTATTATAGCACACTGGAATGGAAAAGTAGAAAATCAATAAACACCTGGAGGAACAGGCAAATTTGGCCATGGGGTACAGAATGAAGCAGGGCATAGGCTAACAGAGTTATGCCAAGAGAATGCACTGGTCATAGCAAACACCCTCTTCCAACACACAAGAGAAGACTCTACACATGGACATCACCATATGATCAACACCGAAATTAGACTGATTATCTTCTTTGCAGCCAAAGATGGAGAGGCTCTATACAATCAGCAAAAAACAAGACCAGGAGCTGACTGTGGCTCAGATCATGAACTCCTTAATGCCAAATTCAGACTTAACTTGAAGAAACTAGGGAAAATCACTAGTCCATTCACATATGACCTAAATCAAATCCTTTATGATTATACAGTGGAAGTGAGAAATAGATTTAAAGGACTAGATCTGATAGACAGAGTGCCTGATGAACTATGGACAGAGGTTCATGACATTGTACAGGAGACAGGGAGCAAGACCATTCCCAAGAAAAAGAAAGGCAAAAAAGCAAAATGGCTGTCTGAGAAGGGTTTACAAACAGCTGTGAAAAGAAGAGACACTAAAAGCAAAGGAGAAAAGGAAAGATATACCCATTTGAATGCAAAGTTCCAAAGAATACCAAGGAGACATAAGAAAGCATTCTACAGTGATTAATGCAAAGAAATAGAGGAAAACAACAGAATGGGAAAGACTAGAGATCTCTTCAAGAAAATTAGAGATACCAAGGAAACATTTCTTGCAAAAATGGGCTCGATAAAGGACAGAAATGGTATGGACCAGACAGAAGCAGAAGATATTAAGAAGAGATGGCAAGAATACACAGAAAACTGTACAAAAAAGATCTTCACAACTCAGATAATCACAATGGAGTGATCACGCACCTAGAGCCAGACATCCTGGAATGTGAAGTCAAGTGGGCCTTTGAAAGCATCACTATGAACAAAGCTAGTGGAGGTGATAAAATTCCAGTTGAGCTGTTCCAAATCCTAAAAGATGATGCTGTGAAAGTGCTGCACTCAATATGTCACTGAACATGAAAAACTCATTAGTGGCCACAGGACTGGAAAAGGTCAGTTTTCATTCCAATCCCAATGAAAGATAACTTCAAAGAATGCTCAAACCAGTGCACAAATGCACTCATCTCACATGCTAGTAAAGTAATGCTCAATATTCTCCAAACCAGACTTCAGGAATACATGAACCGTTAAATTTCAGATGTTCAAGCTGGCTTTAGGAAAGGCACAGGAACCAGAGATCAAATTGCCAACATCCACTGGATCTTCAAAAAAGCAAGAGAGTTCGAGAAAAAATCATCTATTTCTGCTTTATTGACTACGCCAAAGCCTTTGACTATGTGGATCACAATAAACTGTGGAAAATTCTGAAAGAGATTGGAATACCAGACCACCTGACCTGCCTCTTGAGAAATCTGTATGCAGGTCAAGAAGCAACACTTAGAACTGGACATGGAACAACAGACTGGTTCCAAATAGGGAAAGGAGTATGTCAATGCTGTATATAGTGTTTATTTAACTTATATGCAGAGTACATCATAAGAAACACTGGGATGGAAGAAGCACAATCTGGAATCAAAACTGCCAGGTGAAATATCAATAACCTCAGATATGCAGATGACACCACCCTTATGGCAGAAAGTGAAGAAGAGCTGAAGGGCCTCTTGATGAAAGTGAAAGAGGAGAGTGAAAAAGTTGGCTTAAAGCTCAACGTTCAGAAAACGAAGATCCTGGCATCTGGTCCCATCACTTGATGGGAAATAGATAGGGAAACAGTGTCAGACTTTATTTTGGGGAGCTCCAAAATCACTGCTGATGTTTATGGGAGAAAGTGAAGAGGAGCTAAAGAGCCTCTTGATGAAAGTGAAAGAGGAGAGTGAAAAAGTTGGCTTAAAGCTCAACGTTCAGAAAACGAAGATCCTGGCATCTGGTCCCATCACTTGATGGGAAATAGATAGGGAAACAGTGTCAGACTTTATTTTGGGGAGCTCCAAAATCACTGCTGATGGTGACTGCAACCATGAAATTAAAAGACGCTTACCCCTTGGAAGAAATGTTATGACCAACCTAGACACATATTAACAAGCAGAGACATTACTTTGTCAACAAAGTTCTGTCTAGTCAAGGCTATGGTTTTTCCAGTGGTCATGAATGGATGTGAGAGTTGGACTATAAAGAAGGTTGAGCACTGAAGAATTGATGCTTTTGAATGGTGGTGTTGGAGAAGACTCTTGAGAGTCCCCTGGACTTCAAGGAGATCCAACCAGTCCATTCTAAAGGAGATCAGTCCTGAGTGTTCATTTGAAGGACTGATGTTGAAGCTGAGACTCCAGTACTTTGGCCACCTGATGCAAAGAGCTGACTCATTTGTAATGACTCTCATGCTGGGAAAGATTGAAGGCAGGAGGAGAAAGGGTGACAGAGGATGAGGTGGTTGGATGTCATCACGGACTCAATGGACATGAGTTTGGGTAAACTCTGGGAGTTGGTGATGGACAGGGAAGCCTGGTGTGCTGCAATTCATGGTGTTGTAAGGAGTCTCTCATGAATGAGCAACTGAACTGAACTGAACACAACACTATAAATCAATTATACTTCAGTAAAAAGTAAAATGACTAGGAAAAAAACATTGGTATATTTCATTGTATGTAAAGTTTATATGAAAATTGCTGTAAAAAAGAAAAAAAAAAACAGCTCACTACTTAATGGCAGACTTGCTGAAATACTTATGGAGAGACATACTGATATCTGCAGTTTACCAGAAAATGCACCAAAGAAAAAGGTCGATTGATGATTGGATAGGGGAACGGACAAATGGATAAATACACGACAAAGGAATTACTGTAAAATGTTTATAAAACCAGACCCCTACACATGCTGTCTACAAGAGACACACCTCAAACAAAGGGACACATACAGAGTGAACATAAAGGGTTGGAAAAAGGTTTGTCATGCAAATGCAGACCAAAAGAAAGCAGGAGTAGCAATACTCATACCAGATAAAATAAACTTTGAAAGAAAGGCTGTGAAAAGAGACAAAGAAAACTACATAATGATCAAAGAATCAAACCAAGAAGATATAACAATTATACATATATATACACTCAACATAGGGAAAGCTTAATACTTAAAGAAAATGCTACCAAGTAGGAAAGGGGAAATTAACAGTAACACAATAAGAGTAGAAGACTTTAATATGCTACTCACACCTATGGATAGATCAACCAAACAGAAAATTAGCAATGAATCACAAACTTTAAATAAAATTGACAAACCATTAGCCAGACTCATCAAGAAACAAAGGGAGAAAAATCAAATCAATAAAATTAGAAATGAAAATGGAGAGATCACAACAGACAACACAGAAATACAAAGAAACATAAGAGACTACTATCAGCAATTATATGCCAATAAATTGGACAACGTGGAAGAAATGGACAAATTCTTAGAAAAATATAACTTTCCAAAACTGAACCAGGAGGAAATAGAAAATCTTAACAGACCCATCACAAGCACGGAAATTGAAACTGTAATCAGAAATCTTCCAGCAAACAAAAGCCCAGGTCCAGACGGCTTCACAGCTGAATTCTACCAAAAATTTCGAGAAGAGCTAACACCTATCCTACTCAAACTCTTCCAGAAAATTGCAGAGGAAGGTAAACTTCCAAACTCATTCTATGAGGCCACCATCACCCTAATACCAAAACCTGACAAAGATGCCACAAAAAAAGAAAACTACAGGCCAATATCACTGATGAACATAGATGCAAAAATCCTCAACAAAATTCTAGCAATCAGAATCCAACAACACATTAAAAAGATCATACACCATGACCAAGTAGGCTTTATCCCAGGGATGCAAGGATTCTTCAATATTCGCAAATCAATCAATGTAATTCACCACATTAACAAATTGAAAAATAAATGCCATATGATTATCTCAATAGATGCAGAGAAGGCCTTTGATAAAATTCAACATCCATTTATGATAAAAACTCTCCAGAAAGCAGGAATAGAAGGAACATACCTCAACATAATAAAAGCTATATATGACAAACCCACAGCAAACATTATCCTCAATGGTGAAAAATTGAAAGCATTTCCCCTAAAGTCAGGAACAAGACAAGGATGTCCACTTTCACCGCTACTATTCAACATAGTTCTGGAAGTTTTGGCCACAGCAATCAGAGCAGAAAAAGAAATAAAAGGAATCCAAATTGGAAAAGAAGAAGTAAAACTCTCACTGTTTGCAGATGACATGATCCTCTACATAGAAAACCCTAAAGACTCCACCAGAAAATTACTAGAGCTAATCAATGAATATAGTAAAGTTGCAGGATATAAAATCAACACACAGAAATCCCTTGCATTCCTATACACTAATAATGAGAAAGTAGAAAACGAAATTAAGGAAACAATTCCATTCACCATTGCAACGAAAAGAATAAAATACTTAGGAATATATCTACCTAAAGAAACTAAAGACTTATATATAGAAAACTATAAAACACTGATGAAAGAAATCAAAGAGGACACTAATAGATGGAGAAATATACCATGTTCATGGATTGGAAGAATCAATATAGTGAAAATGAATATATTACCCAAAGCAATCTACAGATTCAATGCAATCCCTATCAAGCTACCAGCGGTATTTTTCACAGAACTAGAACAAATAATTTCAAGATTTGTATGGAAATACAAAAAACCTCGAATAGCCAAAGCAATTTTGAGAAAGAAGAATGGAACTGGAGGAATCAACTTACCTGACTTCAGGCTCTACTACAAAGCCACAGTCATCAAGACAGTGTGGTACTGGCACAAAGACAGAAATATAGATCAATGGAACAAAATAGAAAGCCCAGAGATAAATCCACACACATATGGACACCTTATCTTTGACAAAGGAGGCAAGAATATACAATGGAGTAAAGACAATCTCTTTAACAAGTGGTGCTGGGAAAACTGGTCAACCACTTGTAAAAGAATGAAACTAGATCACTTTCTAACACCACACACAAAAATAAACTCAAAATGGATTAAAGATCTAAATGTAAGACCAGAAACTATAAAACTCCTAGAGGAGAACATAGGCAAAACACTCTCCGACATAAATCACAGCAGGATCCTCAATGATCCGCCTCCCAGAATACTGGAAATAAAAGCAAATATAAACAAATGGGATCTAATTAAAATTAAAAGCTTCTGCACAACAAAGGAAACTATAAGCAAGGTGAAAAGACAACCCTCTGAATGGGAGAAAATAATAGCAAATGAAGCAACTGACAAACAACTAATCTCAAAAATATACAAGCAACTTATACAGCTCAATTCCAGAAAAATAAACGACCCAATCAAAAAATGGGCCAAAGAACTAAATAGACATTTCTCCAAAGAAGACATACGGATGGCTAACAAACACATGAAAAGATGCTCAACGTCACTCATTATCAGAGAAATGCAAATCAAGACCACAATGAGATACCACTTCACACCAGTCAGAATGGCTGCGATCCAAAAGTCTGCAAGCAATAAATGCTGGAGAGGGTGTGGAGAAAAGGGAACCCTTTTACACTGTTGGTGGGAATGCAAACTAGTACAGCCACTATGGAGAACAGTGTGGAGATTCCTTAAGAAATTGCAAATAGAACTGCCTTATGACCCAGCAATCCCACTGCTGGGCATACACACCGAGGAAACCAGAATAGAAAGAGACACATGTACCCCAATGTTCATTGCAGCACTGTTTATAATAGCCAGGACATGGAAACAACCTAGATGTCCATCAGCGGATGAATGGATAAGAAAGCTGTGGTATATATACACAATGGAGTATTACTCAGCCATTAAAAAGAATACATTTGAATCAGTTCTAATAAGATGGATGAAACTGGAACCAATTATACAGAGTGAAGTAAGCCAGAAAGAAAAACACCAATACAGTATACTAACACATATATATGGAATTTAGAAAGATGGTAATGAGGACCCTGTATGCAAGACAGCAAAAGAGATACAGATGTGTAGAGCGGACTTATGGACTCTGAGGGAGAAGGAGAGGGAGAGGGAGAGGGAGGGATGATTTGGGAGAATAGCATTGAAATATGTATACTATCATGTAAAAAGTGAATTGCCAGTCTATGTTAGATGCAGGATGCAGGATGCTTGGGGCTGGTGTATGGGGATGATCTGGAGGGATGATGTGGGGTGGGAGGTGGGAGGGGGGTTCATGTTTGGGAGTTCGTGTAAAAAAATAAATAAATACATAAGTGAAAAAAAAATAAAAGAAAAAAATTTAAAAAAATAAATGATACAATGGACCAGTTAGATCTAATTTATATCTATAGGACATTTCACCACAAAAAAATGAAATTCACCTTTTTCTCAAGTGCACATGGAACCTTCTCCAGAATAGATCACATCCTGGGCCTTGGTAAATCTAGCCTTGGTAAATTTAAAAAAAAAAATCATTTCAGGCATCTTTTCTGATCACAATGTGGTAAGACTAGATGTCAAATTCAAGGAAAAAACTATTACAAATAAAAGCATTTGGAGGCTAAACAACATGCTTCTGAGTAACCAACAAATAACAGAGGAAATAAGAAAGGAAATAAAAATATGCATAGAAACACATGAATATGAAAGCATGACAACCCAAATCCTTTGCTAAGGGGAAGGTTCGTAGCAATAAGAGCTTACTCGAAGAAACAAGAGTAACATCAAATAAATGACCTAGCTTTACACTGAAAGCAACTAGAAAAAGAAGAATTGAAGAACCCCAGGGTTAGTAGAAGGAAAGAAATCATAAATGTTACGGTAGAAAGAAGTGAAAAGGAAACTACAGCAAAAATCAACAAAAGTAAAAGCTGGTTATTTTTTTTTCTTAAGTGAAAAGTGAAGTCGCTCTGTTGTGTCCGACTCTTAGCAACCCCATGAACTGCAGCCCACCAGGCTCCTCTGCCTGGGATTTTCCAGGCAGAAGTACTGGAGTGGGGTGCCATCGCCTTCTCCAAATAAGGATGAAACATCCTTATTTGGATGGAAAATCCGATCCTGCCCTCGTCTCCACCCGTTTGACCGTGCGTTTACCAGTGTCCACATCCCAGTCCGTACACCATCTGGTTAACTGCTCACTCTGTTGTCTGGGGTTGACTGGGAATACGTTGATTCCGTTGGTAGAAGGTTTGAACGACTTTTTCAAGATTCCCCAAGTCTAAGAAGCGCCGTCATGAGGCGTGAGGGAGGTGGAGGTGCACAGTGGAGGGGCTGCCCTTGGAGCTGGGGCCGCATCTGCAGGGTCTGGCCTGAGGTCGGCACGGGGCGCTGGCCACTGGTCTTGAGACCTGGAACCTGCCTCCAGGGTTGGGGACCGGACACGCCTCTCGGGTCAGGTCGAAGGCGACAGTGCGCCCTGCACGTCCCTCCTTGCCCTCCACCCTATTCCGTCACCCCAGGCACCGTCAGTAGGCTTGACTTAGGGGGCAGGTGGGCTCCAGGCTGGATTCCAGTTTGCATTTGTTGGGGCGCCAAGTGGGCTCCAGGCTGCATACTTAGAGCTATCAGCATTTTCTGGGACAAGATAGGTGGGCTCCAGCTGAAGCATTTACAGTCAGCCTCCTGCTTGCCCTCCGAAGCAGAAGTGACAACGGAAACAGAGCAAAGGCCAGCGTTTGTCTTTTGTGGGCGCGTTAAGGTGGCAGCCTTGGCAGTAGTCAAGGCAAGGACAAGGAGGGGCAAAACCCTGTGTGAGTGAAGGATTAAGGGGCCTCCGCTCCGCCCTTTTGGGGACAAAAGAGACACTACACACGTGCAGAAAGGCTCCTTGTGGGTCAAAAGTCAAGGGCTAATGCCAGGCTGCAATGAGTCTTGCTCTTCCCAGAAGCCTTCACTTCGAGATCCATCTTGGCTGAGGCGGGTGTGCTCACGCATGGTGGGTCCCTGGGTAGGTCCGGTGTGGAAGAAGAAACCAGCAATTGGCTGAAGGGAGACAAAGCCCGGGAAGGCCTGACCGACCTGAGTGGCTTGGCCACCCCTTTTTTCTAATCAACCAGCTATATTTATTTATTTATGTTTACTTTACAATATTGTATTGGCTTTGCCATACATTGACATCAATCTGCCACGGGGGTACATGTGTTCCCCATCCTGAACCCTTCTCCCACTCCCTCCCCATCCCATCCCTCTGGGTCATCCCAGTGCACCAGCCCTGAACACCCTGTATCATGCATCGAACCTGGACTGGTGATTCGTTTCACATATGATAATACACGTTTCAGTGCCATTCTCCCAAGTCATCCCACCTTTGTCTTCTCCTACAGGGTCCACAAGACTGATCTGTACATCTGTGTCTCTTTTGCTGTCTCGCATACAGGGTTATCATTACCATCTTTCTAAATTATATATATATGCATTAGTATACTGTATTGGTGTTTTTCTTTCTGGCTTACTTCACTCTGTATAATAGGCTCCAGTTTCATCCACCTCATTAGAACTTATTCAAATGCATTATTTTTAATGGCTGGGTAATATTCCATTGTGTATATGTTCCACTTCTTTCTTATCCATTCATCTGCTGATGGACATCTAGGTTGCTTCCATGTCCTGGCTATTATAAACAGTGATGCAATGAACATTGGGGTACACATGTCTCTTTCAGTTCTGGTTTCCTCGGTGTGTATGCCCAGCAGTGGGATTGCTGGGTCATATGGCAGTTCTGTTTCCAGATTTTAAGGAATCTCCACACTGTTCTCCATAGTGGCTGTACTAGTTTTCATTCCCACCCCAGTTGAAGGCTGTGACTTATTGCCTTCCTTGTCCCAGCCACTTGGTTTTCTGGGTGTACAATGGGCACACCTTCTCAGGTGTGCCATGTGTCACTTCTGGGGAGCTGGTCTCTGGCTGTGACCCTCACAGTGGATGTTGACCATCCAGAATCCCAAAAAGTATTGGTTAGCAAAGAAGTCTGCTTGCAGTTTGGTAGATGATGCCCCTCTGGGGCCGTGATTGCCCCCTTCCAGCTCTGGCTGCCCTCGCTTGCCTATCTCTGGCAGGGGATGGGCCAGTCCACAGCTGGCTAGCTCTGCTCAGTCCTTTGTTCTGTGAGCAGGCCTGGTGGTGTCTTCGGTTAGGGCTTTTCGCAAGGTAGCTATCCCACCGTCTGGTTTGCTATCTCAAGTTAGTTCCCTCATATTTCCCTTGGGGCATTCAGGCCCAGTCCTTTCTCTAAGCAATGCAGCCCATGCCTCCTTGCCCAGCCTGTGCTTGCTAGTGGCAGATGTGGGCATCTGCGCTGCTTCTCTGCTGGGGGAGTTACCGTTGGGCATGGAATCTGTGGGGTTTAATTATTTACTTATTTTTCCTCCCAGTTATGTTGCCCTCTAAGTTCCAAGGCTCGCCACAGACTCACCAATGACAGTGTTTCCTGGTGTTTGGAAACTTCTCTCTTTTTTAAGACTCCCTTCCCAGGATGGATCTCTGTCCTTACCATTTTTGTCTCTCTTATTATCTTTTATATTTTTTCCTACCTCCTTTAAAAGACAATGGACTGCTTTTCTGGGTGCCTGATGTTCTCTGCCAGCACTCAGAAGTTGTTTTGTGGAACTTACTCAGCATTCAAATGTTCTTTTGATGAATTTGTGCAAGAGAAAGTAGTTTCCCCATCCTATTCTTTCACCATCTTAAGACCGCCAGCCTAAAAGCTGGTTCTTTGAGAAGGTAAATAAAATAGACAAAACATTAACCAGACTCATCAGGGAAAAAAAGGGAGAAGAATCAAATCAACAGAATTAGAAACAAAAATGAAGAAATCACAACAGACAACACAGAAATACAAAGGATCATAAGAGACTACTATCAGCAGCTACATCAAAACAAAATGGACAACTTGGAAGAAATGGATGAAATCTTAGAAAAGTATAACCTTCCAAAACTGAATCAGAAAGAAATAGAAAATTTTACCAGACCCATCAAAAGCACGGAAATTGAAACTGTAATAAAAAATCTTCGAACAAACAAAAGCCCAGGACCAGTTGGCTTCACAGGTGAATTCTACCACACATTTAAAGAGCTAACACCTATCCAACTCACACTTTCAGAAAATTGCACAAGGTAAACTCCCAAACTCATTTTATGAGGCCCCCATTACCCTAATCCCCAAAACAGACAAAGATGCCACAAGAAAAGAAAACTACAGGCCAATATCACTGATGAACATAGGTGAAAAATCCTCAACAAAATTATAGCAAACAGAATCCAACAACATATCCAAAAGAACAGACATCATGACCAAGTAGGCTTCATCCCAGGGATGCAAGGATTCTTCAATATTTGCAAAACAATCAATGTGATAAATCACATTAACAAACTGAAAGATAAAAACCATATAATTATTTCCATAGATGCAGAGAAAGCCTTTGACAAAATTCAACATGCATTTTTGATTTAAAAAAAAATGCTCCAGAAAGCAGGCATAGAAAGAACACAACTCAAAATAATAAAAGTCATATATGATAAAACCATAGCAAACTTTATCCTCAAAGGTGAAATTTTTAAAGCATTTCCCCTAAAGCCAGGCACAAAACAAGAGTGCCCACTCTTACCACTACTATTCAGCATACTTTTGGAAGCTTTAGCCATAGAAATCAGAGAAGAAAAAAAAAATTAAAGGGAATCCAAATTGGAAAAGAAGAAGTAAAACTCTCACTGTTTGCAGATGGCATGATCTTCTACACAGAAAGCCCTAAAGACACCACCAGAAAATTACTAGAGCTAATCAATGAATATAGAAAAGTTGCAGGATATAAAATTACTACACAGAAATCCCTTGCATTTCTATACACTAACAATGAGAAAACAGAAAGTGAAATCAAGGAAACAATCCCTTTCAGCATTACGAAGATAAAAATGAAAAACTTAGGAATCAAACTACCTAAAGAAACAAAAAACCCATAAGTACAAAACTTAAAACACTGATGAAAGAAATCAAAGATGACACAAATAGATGGAGAAATATACCATGTTCATGGACCTGAACAATCAATAGAGTGAAAATGAGTATACTACCCAAAGCAATCTATAGATTAAATGCAATCCCTATCAAGCTATCAATGGTATTTTTCACAGAACGAGAACAAATAATTTCACAATGTATATGGACATACAAAAAAACCTTGAATAATCAAGGCAATCTTGAGAAAGAAGAATGGAACAGGAGGAGTCAATCTGCCTGACTTCAGACTATACTACAAAGCTACAGGCATCAAGACAGTATGGTATTGGCACAAAGAAATATAGATCAATGGAACAAAATAGAAAGCCCAGAGATAAATCCACACATCTATAGATACCTTATCTTTGACAAAGGATGCAAAAATATACAATGGAGAAAAGACAATCTCTTTAACAAGTGGTGCTGGGAAAACTGGTATACCAAATGTAATAGAAGGAAACTAGAACACTTTCTGACACCATACACAAAAATAAACTCAAAATGGATTAAAGATCCAAATTCAAGACTAGAAACTATAAAATTCCTAGAGGAGAACATATTCAAAACACTCCCTTACATAAATCACAGTAGGAGCCTCTATGACACACCTCCCAGAGTAATGAAATGCAAGCAAAATTAAACAAACAGGACCTAATTAAGCTGAAAAGCTTTTGCATAACAAAAGAAACTATTAGCAAGGTGAAACACAGCCTTCAAAATGGGAGAAAGTAATAGTAAATGAAGCAACTGACAAAGAATTAATCTCAAATATATACAAGCAGCTCCACACCAGGAAAATAAATGACCCAATCAAAAAATGGGACAAAGAAATGAAAATATGTTTCTCCAAAGAAGACATACAGATGGCTAACAAAGACATGCAAAGATGCTCAACATCACTCATTATCAGAGAAATGCAAATCATAACCACAATTAGGGATTATAGCAGCCAAACAGAATGGCTGCTATCAAAAAGTCTACAAAAAATAAATGCTGGAGAGGCTGGAGAGTAAGGGAACCCTCTTACACTGTTGGTGGGAATGCAAACTAGAATGGCCACTATGGAGAACAGTGTGGAGATNAATCATAACCACAATTAGGGATTATAGCAGCCAAACAGAATGGCTGCTATCAAAAAGTCTACAAAAAATAAATGCTGGAGAGGCTGGAGAGTAAGGGAACCCTCTTACACTGTTGGTGGGAATGCAAACTAGAATGGCCACTATGGAGAACAGTGTGGAGATTCCTTAAGAAATTGCAAATAGAACTGCCATACAACCCAGAAATCCCACTGCTGGGCATACACACTGAGGAAACCAGAACTGAAAAAGACATGTGTGCTCCAATGCTCATCGCAGCACTGTTTACAATAGCTAGGATATGGAAGCAACCTAGATGTACTTTGCATAGAAATGGAAAAACCGTGGTATATATACACAATAGGATATTACTCAGCAATTAAAAAGAACATATTTGAATCAATTTTAATGAGGTGGGTGAAATTGGAGCCTATTATACAGAGTGAAGTATGTTATGTTAGAAGGAAAAACACCAATAGAGCATATTAATGCATATATATATGGAAATTAGAAAGATGGTAATGATGACCATACATGCAAGACAGCAAAAGAGACACCGATATAAAGAAGAGACTTTTGGACTCTATGGGAGAAGGCCAGGGTGAGATGATTTGAGAGACTAGCATTGAAGCATGTATATTATGATATGTGAAATAGATAAACAGTCCAACTTTGATGCATGACACAGGGCACTCTAAGCCAGTGCACTTGGAAAACGCTGAGGGATGGAATGAGGAGGGATATGGGAGGGGTTTCAGGATGGGGAAGACATGTACACCCACGGCTGATTCAACTCATGTATGATAAAAACCACCACAATACTGCAAAGTAAGTAGCCTCCAATTAAAACAAATATATTAATTTAAAATAAAAAGACCCATGTACATGCTGTCTACAAGAAATCCACTTCAGACCTAAAGACACATATAGACTGAAAGTGAAAAGATGGGAAAATACATGCCACACAAATAGGAATCAAAAGAAAGATGGAGTAGCAATCCTCATATCAGACCTTAAACTAAAGATTACAAGAGATAAGGAAGGACACTACATAATGATGAAGGGATCAATAAAAGACGAAGACATAGCAATTGTACACATCTATGCCCTCAACATAGGTGAAGGTGAAGTCGCTCAGTTGTGTCTGACTCTTTGTGACCCCATGGACTGTAGACTACCAGGCTCTTCCATCCATGAGATTTTCCAGGCAAGAGTACTGGAGCGGGTTGCCATTTCCTTCTCCAGAGAATCTTCCTGACCCAGGGATTGAACCCAAGTCTCCTGCATTGTAGGCAGACGCTTTACTGTCTGAGCCACCAGGGAAGTCTATATGCCCCCAACATAGGAGCACCTCAATACATAAGACAAACACTAACAGACATTAAAATAGAAACTGACAGTAAAACAACAGAGCGGACTTTTGGACTCTGAGGGAAAGGGAGAGGGAGAGGGTGGGATGATTTGAGAGAATAGCATTGAAATATGCATACTATCATGTAAGAAACGAATCGCCAGTCTATGTTCGATGCAGGATGCTTGGGGCTGGTGCATGAGGATGATCCAGAGGGATGATGTGGGGTGGGAGGTGGGAGGGGGGTTCATGTTTGGGAGTTCATGTACACCCGTGGCTGATTCATGTCAATGTATGCCAAATCCAATACAGTACTATAAAGTAAAATAAAGTAAAAAAAAAAAAAAAGAAGAAGAAGAAGAAGGAGAAGAAAAAACAATCATAGTAGACTTTAACACCCCACTCACACCAATGGACAGATCATCAAAACAGAAAATTAAAACAGAAACACATGTCTTAAATGATACATGAGATGAGATGAATCTCATTGATATCTTCAGNAGAAGAAGAAGAAGAAGGAGAAGAAAAAACAATCATAGTAGACTTTAACACCCCACTCACACCAATGGACAGATCATCAAAACAGAAAATTAAAACAGAAACACATGTCTTAAATGATACATGAGATGAGATGAATCTCATTGATATCTTCAGGACATGCCATCCAAATGAAGAAGAATGTACCTTCTTCTCAAGTGCAAATGGAACATTCTCCAGGATAGACCATATCTTGGGTCCCAAAACAAACCTCAGTAAAATTAACAAAATTGAAATTGTATCAAGCGACCTCAATACTATGAGCCTAGATATCAATTAGAAGGAAAAAAAAAACTGTAAGAAACACTAACACGTGGAGATCAAACAAGACGTTTCTAAATAACAAACAGGTTACTGAAGAAATCAAAATGGAAATGGAAATTTTTCTAGAAAAAAATGGCAATTAAAACACGACAACTCAAAACCTGTGTGATTCAGGAAAAGCAGTTCTAAGAGGGAATTTTATAGCAATACAATCCTAACTCTAGAAACAAGAAAAGCCTAGAAGAGACAACTTCAACTGACTCCTAAAACAACTGATAAAGAAGAATCCAAAAAACAAAACAGCAAAAATAAGTAGATGGAAAGAAATTATAAAGATGTGAGCATAAATAAATGCAAAAGAAATGAAAGAAACACTAATAAGGATTAATAAAACTAAAAGCTGGTTCACATTCAGAAAACAAGGATCATGGCATCCGGTCCCACCACTTCATGGGAAATAGATGGGGAAACAGTGGAAACAGTGTCAGACTTTATTTTGGGGGGCTCCAAAATCACTGCAAATGGTGATTGCAGCCATGAAATTAAAAGACGCTTACTCCTTGGAAGAAAAGTTATGACCAACCTGGATAACATATTCAAAAGCAGAGACATTACTTTGCCGACTAAGGTCCATCTAGTCAAGGCTATGGTTTTTCCTGTGGTCATGTATGGATGTGAGAGTTGGACTGTGAAGAAGGCTGAGCTCTGAAGAATTGATGCTTTTGAACTGTGGTGTTGGAGAAGACTCTTGAGAGTCCCTTGGACTGCAAGGAGATCCAACCAGTCCATTCTGAAGATCAGCCCTGGGATTTCTTTGGAAGGAATGATGCTAAAGCTGAAACTCCAGTACTTTGGCCACCTCATGCAAAGAGTTGACTCACTGGAAAAGACTCTGATGCTGGGAGGGATTGGGGGCAGGAGGAGAAGGAGACGACACAGGATGAGATGGCTGGATGGCATCACAGACTCGATGGACGTGAGTCTGAGTGAACTCCGGGAGTTGGTGATGGACAGGGAGGCCCAGTGTGCTGCAATTCATGGGTTCGCAAAGAGTCGGATACGACTGAGTGACTGAACTATGAAGATAAACAAAAAGGACAAACCTTTAGCCAGACTCATCAAGAAAAATATAGAGAAGAATCAAATCAACAAACTTAGAAATGAAAAAGGAGTGGTTACAACAGAAAATGCAGAAATACAAAGGCTTATTAGAGACTATTATGAACAACTCTGGCAAAAAATGGATAACCTGGAAGAAATGGACAGATGCTTAGAAAAGCTCAATCTTCCAAGACCGAACCAGGAAGAAACAGAAATTATGAACAACCNTCATGCAAAGAGTTGACTCACTGGAAAAGACTCTGATGCTGGGAGGGATTGGGGGCAGGAGGAGAAGGAGACGACACAGGATGAGATGGCTGGATGGCATCACAGACTCGATGGACGTGAGTCTGAGTGAACTCCGGGAGTTGGTGATGGACAGGGAGGCCCAGTGTGCTGCAATTCATGGGTTCGCAAAGAGTCGGATACGACTGAGTGACTGAACTATGAAGATAAACAAAAAGGACAAACCTTTAGCCAGACTCATCAAGAAAAATATAGAGAAGAATCAAATCAACAAACTTAGAAATGAAAAAGGAGTGGTTACAACAGAAAATGCAGAAATACAAAGGCTTATTAGAGACTATTATGAACAACTCTGGCAAAAAATGGATAACCTGGAAGAAATGGACAGATGCTTAGAAAAGCTCAATCTTCCAAGACTGAACCAGGAAGAAACAGAAATTATTAACCACCCAATTAAAAGCTCCAAATCAAAGCTCTGATTTAAAAAATCCCAAAAGACAAAAGCCCAGAACCAGATGGCTTCACAGGTGAATTCTATCAAACATTCAGAGATGAGCAAATGCCTATCCTTCTAAAATTCTTTCCAAAAAATTGCAGAGGAAGCAACACTTCCAAACTCATTCTACAAGGCCACCATCTTCCTGATACCAAAACCAGAAAAAGACAAGACCAAAAAAGAAAATGACAGGCCAATATCACTGATGAACACAGATGCAAAAAATGCTCAACAAAATTTTAGCAAACAACAACACATCAAAAACCATGATCAAGTTGGGTTTATTCCAGGGATTCCAGGATTCTTCAACATTTGCAAATCAATCAACGTGACAGACCATATTAGTGAAAGGAAAGCTAAAAATCATACGATAACCTAAATGTATGCAGAAAAGGCCATTAAATTTAAATTTTTTAATTAAAAATAAAATTTAAAAAGAAATAAACTAAAAAAAGAAAAGAAAAGTTGAAATAACTCAAATGTCCATCAATTGGTGATCGAATAAATAAAACATGCAATGCAAAATTATTTGGCCATCAAATGAATGGAGTTCCTATACCAGCTATAACATGCTAGAGCTCTGAAATGATTATGTTAATTAAAAGAAGCCAGGAACAAAAGGCTGTGTATTTCATTATTCTGTTCACGTGAATGTGTATGTCACAAATTAGGTAATTCTCTAAAGACTTTGCCAACAAAGGTCCGTCTAGTCAATGCTATGGTTTTTCTAGTGGTCATGTATGGATGTGAGAGTTGGACTGTGAAGAAAACTGAGCGCCAAAGAATTGACACTTTTGAACTGTGGTGTTGGAGAAGACTCTTGAGAGTCCCCTGGACTGCAAGAAGATCCAACCAGTCCATGGTCCGTCTAGTCAATGCTATGGTTTTTCTAGTGGTCATGTATGGATGTGAGAGTTGGACTGTGAAGAAAACTGAGCGCCAAAGAATTGACACTTTTGAACTGTGGTGTTGGAGAAGACTCTTGAGAGTCCCCTGGACTGCAAGAAGATCCAACCAGTCCATTCTAAAGGAGATCAGTCCTTGGTGTTCATTGGAAGGACTGATGCTAACGCTGAAACTCCAATACTTTGGCCACCTGATGCGAAGAGTTGACTCATTGGAAAAGACTCTGATGCTGGGAGGGATTGGAGGCAGGAGGAGAAGAGGACGACAGAGGATGAGATGGCTGGATGGCATCACTGACTGAACGGACATGAGTTTGAGTGAACTCCGGGAGTTGGTGATGGACAGGGAGGCCTGGCGTGCTGTGATTCATGGAGTAGCAAACAGTTGGACATGACTGAGCCACTGAACTGAACTGAACTAAAGACTGAAAATAGAGGAGTGAATGCAAAGGCCCAGATGAAGGGGGAAATGAAAAATGTCTGCCAACTGGAAAGTGTTGCCCATTGAAGTGATGGAAATATTTTAGAATGAGGTAGTAGTTATGGTTATTCAACCTATGCATAAGTTACAAATCAATGACTTATTCAGTTTAACTGGTAAATTCATGGAACAGGTACAACATGTCAATAAACAAAATGTTTACTAAAAAAACAACTGAAATTAACTTCTATGTCAAGAAATATTATCCTTTAAAAATAAAGGAGAAGGAGATATTCACATATGAACAAAAAAATTGGGGAACTCATTCTCAGCAGATAACTTGTCTGTAAGAAATGTTAAAAGAAGTTCTTTAGAGAGAATAAGATGATATTGAAGAGACACTATGAATTAAGATTAAGACCGTTATGTTGAGTTTGACAGAAAACAAAATTCTGGAAAGCAGTTATCTTTCAATGAAAAATTAATTGAAAATATAAATGAAGGCAAATTGAAATGAAGGTATTTGCTTATTCAGTTCATTTCAGTCACTCAGTCATGTCCAACCATTTGCCATGAGCTACAGCACACCAGGCCTCCCTGTCCAACACCAACTCCCAGAGCCCACCCAAACTCATGTCCATTGAGTCAGTGATGCCACTCAACCATCTCACCCTCTGTTGTCCCCTTCTTCTCCTGCCCTCAATCTTTCCCGGCATCAGGGTCTTTTCAAATGAGTCAGCTCTTCGCATCAGGTGGCCAAAGTATTGGAGTTTCAGCTTCAAAATCAGACATTCCGATGAACATCCAGGACTGATCTCCTTTAGGATGGACCGGTTGGATCTCCTTGCAGTCTAAGGGACTCTCAAGAGTCTTCTCCAACACCACAGTTCAAAAGCATAAATTCTTCGCCACTCAGCTTTCCTTTTTTTTTTTTTTTTCCAGCTTTCTTTATAGTCCAACTCTTACATCCATACATGACTACTGGAAAAGCCATAGCCTTGACTAGATGAACTTTTGTTGACAAAGTACTGTCTCTGCTTTTTAATCTGCTGTCTATTTTGGTCATAACTTTCCTTCCAAGGGGTAAGCATCTTTTAATTTCATGGCTGCAATCACCATCTGCTTTAGTTAGGCCCATAAATCTTCTGTCCTTTATTGTTCCAGCCTTTGCATGAAATGTTCCCTTGGCATTTCACATTTTCTTGAAGAGATCGCTAGTCTTTCCCATTGTATTGTTTTCCTCTGTTTCTTTGCTTTATTCAAATCCCTTGTGAGTATACATTGGAAGTGACAAATAGATTCAAGAGTTACATCTGGCACACAGAGTACCAGAAGACCTATGGATGGAGGTTCTTAACATTGTACAGGAGGTGGTGATCAAAACCATCCACAAGAAAAAGAAATGCAAAAAGGCAAAGCGTAGTTATCTGAGGAGGCCTTACAAATGGATGAGAAGAGAAGAGAATGGCAAAAGAGACACAGAAAGATATAGCCACCTGAATGCAGAGCCCCAAAGACTAGCAAGGAGAGACAAGAAGGCCTTCTTAAGTGAGCCACCAGGGAAGCCGCTTATGTAATAAAAGGGATTTCTCAGTGGGATCGCTATGTGCTCAGTCCCCTCCTATGGACAGTATGTAATAGTGCCTCCTCCCCTCCCCAGCTAGGGGTCACCGTCTGCTAGCCTCAGTGCCCAGGGGGAGGGGGCACCCCAGCTTCTCCCATGGGGAAGCCACAGACCTGAGAACCAGGGGTGTCTCCCTGAGGATGTGATTGTACAAATCATGCACTCACCTTTAATCATCACCTCACACCCTGCGTTCACCGAGACACATGGAGGACTGAGGAGACCATGGACCCTGCCACCTGGCCCCACCTCAGCAATTACCCACATTCAGTGGATGCCCAGACGGATGACGAGCCCCACAAGACAGGGCTGAGAATAGACTTCGCAATGCCCAGCTCCTCAACGTGCCAAACAGCAGCCCCAAGGCAGCTTCCGGTTCAGGCCAGTGACGTCAGAGGACGTGAGTGAGACGCAGCCTACGTGATAACTAGCTCCACCCGTGCACAGTCCGTCAGCCCCGAAGCAGCTTCCGGTTAAGCCCAGTGACGTCACAGGATGTGAGCTAGGAGTGGCTTCTGCAATGCCCAGCTCCTCGGAGCGCCATCCGTCAACCCCGAGGCTGCTTCCAGTTCAGGCCAGTAACGTCACAGGACGTGACTGAGACGCAGCCTCCGCAATGCCCAGCTCCACACAGGTGCCATCCGTCAGCCCCGAAGCAGCTTCCAGTTCAACCCGATGATGTCACCAACAAACCCGTCGGCCCAGATGAAGTCGCCTGCAATGGTGTTGGTACAGCCGATGGCCGACCCCGGGCACTGGCCCTGCACCCATGTGCAAAGGTAGGGGAGCCCCCACTGGGGCAGCTTCTCGAGGGACCAGGCTGTGTGGAAACAGAAAAATCCAGATTATCTGTGAGGTTGATGCTGGCCACCAACAGCCTGCCTGGGACAAGAGAGGGGCTGCTGTTCATGGTGCCGGCTGTGGGGTTAGCCGCCCACGTGTGCGGTCACTACCCTACGGAGTCGTGTAGCCAACCAAACCGTGTGGTCACCGACTCACATGGTCACCCACCCACAGGGTCACTACCCCATTCAGTGTTCCCTCCAGTGGCCACCAGCCCCCGTGGGCACCCACCCATGGAGTCACTAACTTGCAAGGTCATGCCCTCACCTGACATGATTACCTACTCACACCGTCACCCACCCATGCAGTCACCCACTCACCAGGTCAGCAATTCACATGGTAACCCACCCTGCAGTCAGCAACTCAAACCAGTCACCCACCCAACCGGTCACCCAAGCCACGCAGTCTTCAACCCACACAGTCTCCCGCCCATGTGACCAGTAAGCCATGGGGTCACCCACACACGCAGTCGCCCACCCATGAGACCCCTAACCCATGGGGTCACCTGCCCACGCAGTCACCAAGCTGTGCCATCACCCACCCAGACTCTGGCCTCTGCATAGGTCAGAGATTCAGATGTCCGACAGAGACTGAAGTTTAGACAGCAGGGCCTCACAGGGGTGTTGACTCATTAATTTCTCCTGTTACAGAGGGCAGGCGGGCTGGACAGTGACCCCAAAGATGTCCACATCCTGGCCCCATGGTGGACACAATAATGTCCACACAGATGTCCACGTCTTGTCTACATCCTGACCCCCTGTGGTGGACACAGTAACGTCCCCAAGGATGTCCACGCCCTGGTCCCCATGTGGTGAACAGAATANCGGGCTGGACAGTGACCCCAAAGATGTCCACATCCTGGCCCCATGGTGGACACAATAATGTCCACACAGATGTCCACGTCTTGTCTACATCCTGACCCCCTGTGGTGGACACAGTAACGTCCCCAAGGATGTCCACGCCCTGGTCCCCATGTGGTGAACAGAATAACGTCCCTTAATAAGTCTTGTTCCATTTCTCCACTTGAACCCAAAGCCAGCCCCATGGGCTAGGACATGCATGTGACCAGGTGTCCCGGTTTGAAGGCAGTACTCCCCTGGGTGGCTGCAGCTCTTCATGTGCTCCAGATAGTGGATGAGGTCTCAGGGCTTCATCTGGTTCCCCCACCAGTAGGGGATACCAGGCCACAGTTCTGCATGCTGACTCATGGATGCCTTGTCCATATATGACAGGATGACCTGCTGGCTCTGGGACCACAGCTGGTGCAGAGTTGGCACCTCCTGGGGGGAGAATCATCTGGGTGCCCATGAGACATGTGCACAGGGGTTATTGGGGTGCCTTGTGACACGATGTGTCAGTTATTGGGGGGTGTCCAAGAAGCTACAGTGATGTGTGGATTATTAGGGTGTCTATGAGCAGTGACGGGCTGGTTATTGGGTTCTCTGTGAGAAGAGACAGTCATGGGTGGGTTATTGGCATGTCTGAGTAGAGACACTAGTGGGTAGATTACTGGGGTGTCTGATGGGGTGGAGACGGTGATGGGTGGGTTATTGGGGTGTCTTTAGCACTGATTGGTAGATTTCTGGGGTGTTTGTGTGGAGACAGTGGTGGGTAGATTACTTGGGTGTCTTGAGCAGTGATGGGTCGATTATTGGGGTGCCTGAGTGGAAACAGAGGTGGGTGGATTATTGGGGTTTCTGGTAGGAAATGGCAGGTGGATTACTGGGGCATCATGAGGCGTGATTGATGGGTTTTGGAGGTGTCTGAATAGAGACCAGGCAGGGTGGATAATTGGGGGTGCCTGTGACCAGTGATGGGCTGGTCATTGGAGTGTTTGAGTGGAGATCGTGTTGGGTGGATTACTGGGGTTCCATGAGCGGCGTCGCCTGGTGCCTGAATCAGCTTCACACAGCGAGCGGATAGTCTGATTACAGTGAGGCCTAGTGCTCCCACTGCCCCCAATGCCAGGAGCATGGGGAACCTGTGGCCCCTGCTCATCCCACAGGGACACAGCATGTCCCCAAAGATGTTCTTGATGCAGCCCATCAGGTACTCGTGCAGGTCCTCCATCACGCCCTCCAAGTTCCTGCACGCCAGGATAACCTCCTCCTGAGGGTACTTGTCCAGCCACTCTGAGATCTCCGTGAGCATGTCCTGGGTGGGGTTGGGGAGAAGGGCCTTGTAGTGAGAGACAGAGGGTCGTGGGTGGGGAATTCCTCCAGCACAGCCACTTTACAGACGGGTTGGGGTGTCCTGACACAAAGATATAAAGCATGGCACCTGCTCCCAAGTGACCCAGCCTCTCCTGAGTGGCAGTGGGGAGCCATGGCATTGCTCTGGTGTGTGTGTGTGTGTGTGTGTGTGTGTGTGCGCGCGCGCGCACGCGTGCGTGCACAGCAGCAGAGAGCAGTGCTTATAATATTGTGTGAAGTCTGTACTCCTGGAAGCGTGCGAGGCCAGCAGGGTACATGCACACTGAGGCCCAGAACAGAACCTCCAGACCCCAAGGGTCATTAGGTTCTGTGGTGGGGGCACTGGGGACCGAGGCCAGAGTGAGACATTAAGTGACTTGGCCAGCAGCCAAGAGAATGGACTGGACACCCCAAAACTAGACACAGGAAAAGACATGACCTGGTATAGCCTAATTCTGGGAGACACCCGAGAGGCCAGGGGTGCAGGTGTGAGTTTAGAAATGCACGTTGCTCAGGAGTTGAGTGACTGATGCCAGAGGTCAGCCCTCTCATGCCTGGAGTGGACGTGTGCCCGTCCCCTTAGAGGTCAGCGTCTTCTAATGGGAGTGGACCTGTGTTGTCCCCTTAGAGATCAGCCTCTCCTGCCTGGAGTGACTGTGTGTTGATCTGAGTGGATGTGTGTCCATCCCCTTAGAGGTCAACATCTTCTAACTGCAGTGGACCTGTGTTGTCCCCTTAGAGGTCAGCCTCTCCTACCTGGAGTGACCGTGTGTCTGTCCTCTTAGAGTTCAGTGTCTTCTTACTGGAGTGGACCTGTGTTGTCCCATTAGAGTCAGCCTCTCCTGCCTGGAGTGACTGTGTGTCCATCTGAGTGGATGTGTGTCCATGCCCTTAGGGGTCAGCATCTTCTAACTGGAGTGGACCTGTATTGCCCCCTTAGAGGTCAGTGTCTTCTTACTGGAGTGGACCTGTGTTGTCCCCTTAGAGGTCAGCCTCTCCTACCTGGAGTGACCGTGTGTCTGTCCTCTTAGAGTTCAGTGTCTTCTTACTGGAGTGGACCTGTGTTGTCCCATTAGAGTCAGCCTCTCCTGCCTGGAGTGACTGTGTGTCCATCTGAGTGGATGTGTGTCCATGCCCTTAGGGGTCAGCATCTTCTAACTGGAGTGGACCTGTATTGCCCCCTTAGAGGTCAGTGTCTTCTTACTGGAGTGGACCTGTGTTGTCCCCTTAGAGGTCAGCCTCTCCTGCCTGGAGTGACCGTGTGTCCATCTGAGTGGATGTGTGTCCGTCTGAGTGGATGTGTGTCCATCCCTTTAGAGGTCAGTGTCTTCTTACTGGACTGGACCTTTGTTGTCCCCTTATAGGTCAGCCTCTCCTGCCTGAAGTGACTGTGTGTCTGTCCCCTTAGAGGTCAGTGTCTTCTTACTGGAGTTGACCTGTGTTGTCCCCTTAGAGGTCAGTGTCTTCTTACTGGAGTGGACCTGTGTTGTCCCCTTAGAGGTCAACCTCTCTTGCCTGAAGTGAGTGTGTGTCCATCTGAGTGGACGTGTGTCCATCTGAGTGGATGTGGATCCATCCCCTTAGAGGTCAGCATCTTCTAACTGGAGTGGACCTGTGTTGTCCCCTGAGAGTCAGCCTCTCCTGCTTAGAGTGACCATATGTCCATCTGAGTGGACGTGTGCCCATCCCCTCAGAGGCCCTCCCCCTCCTGCCTGGACCAGACATGGGTGTCCCTGGCTTGTGGACTGCCCCCGTCTGTACCCCATCCCCACCCCCACCTCCATGAGGGCCATCGTGTACACCATGTGGCCAGAGTGCAGGTTCCTCTCGGTGCCCTCCTCCATGTGTGCCATCTGCTGGTCCTCACACCAGCATCCAGGTGCTTTGTTATGCTCAGCACCTGCACACAGATGTCGGTCATCTGTGCTGGACACAGAGGGCGGACCCCACTCAGGGGCTGGGCATGCACTGACGACGCCCAACTGAGGGTCACATCAGCCACTGTGAAATCACCCTTGTTGGTGCTGCTGGGGTTGAGACCCTGCTTCTGGGAACAGGGTCTCCAGGGTCACTGGTCATGTGGAGCACAGAGTCCGGGTCCAGATTGTGATCTTGGGTGGGGGGAGGGTGTTCCTGCAGAGTCCAGCCTCACCCTCCTCTCAGGCAGTCCTTGGGTGGAAGATCCCTGTGGGTTCAACAGCCCAGGCTCCACAACACCCAAGCTGGACCCTTGGACATGAGGACACACTAGACCCACAGAGGTCTGTGCCCAGCCCCACAAACAGCACGAGGAGAGGTAAGAAGGAATCAAGGGAAGAGAATGAAAGGATGAAACATCTGTCCGCCACACAAATAAGACAGGAAAAAGTAAAAAATAACTTTAACATAAATTGAAAAGTGTAAGCTGCTCAGTTGTTTCCAACTCATTTCGATTCGGTGGACTGGAGCCCACCAGACCCCTCTATCCATGGAATTATCCAGGCAAAATTACTGGAGTGGGTTGCCTTTCCCTTCTCCAGATCTTCCCAACCCAGGATCAGACCCACATCACCCTCATTGCAAGCAGATTCTTTACCAACTGAGCCACCAGGGAAGCCCTAATATAAATTTGTAGCAGAAAATGTACTGTGTCCTCTACAAGGAGTCATAATGGAAAAAGAAAAAAAAAAGGATAAAAAATGGGGAAGAAAATAATAGATTCTCTCTATCCAAAATAAAAGAAAAAGAAAAAACTAATATTAACATAAACCAGTAGCAGAAAATGGTATTGTGTTCTCTACACAGAGTCTTAATGGAAAAAGAAAAAAATATAAGGATAAAAAGTGGCAAAAGAAGTTACAGCCCCCCCCAATCCAAATTCAAAGAAAAAACGAAGACTCATATGAATATTGTCAGCTATTGTCATGCACTTGCCATCCACCTCTAAAGGATTAAATGAAGTGCTGCTGCAGCCGCTGATCTTAAACACCCCGTGAAAGACCACACCTGTGCCCCCCACCCTGCACACACCCAGGTCTCTCTGGCAGCCATACCACTTGAGACCATGGCACCAAGGTCCCCCCGTATGGAGGGGACCCTGCCCTAGAGGGATGCAGAACAGAGGGACCCAGCACCAAGAGACCATCAGAGCAGAGGGACCCCAGTCCTGCAGGACTCCCAGGCTCTGGTGGACCCCCTCCTGGTCACTCCCTCCTCTGGGTGAGAGCTCTTAAGGCAAGGCTGTAGGCACCTGATGCAAGCAGGAATGTAGTTTGTCCACATTCCAGCCCTGGCTCTCTGCCAATCAGATCCCNAGAGCAGAGGGACCCCAGTCCTGCAGGACTCCCAGGCTCTGGTGGACCCCCTCCTGGTCACTCCCTCCTCTGGGTGAGAGCTCTTAAGGCAAGGCTGTAGGCACCTGATGCAAGCAGGAATGTAGTTTGTCCACATTCCAGCCCTGGCTCTCTGCCAATCAGATCCCCTGAGGAGGATTCCAGCAACCTGGGATCTCCCAGGAGGAAGCAATTACACAAGGTAAGAGCTCTGCTTGACAGCCTCTTGTCCTCTCGGGAGCACCAGCCTGGGAGCAGAAAAACCAGGAATATGAGTGCCCCTCAAGTGCGGGTACAGGAAGGCGGGGGCCATCTGTCCCCTCCAGGTGGGCCCCTGCTCCTGCGGGCACCTGGGCCCAGGTGGGTTTTCTACCCCATCCTGCATCCACCCCCTGGCTAACGTGTTTGCCAGTGACAAGACCACTGTCAATTGGGTGCCCCCTCCCCACAGACAGGGCCCCCACCATTGACTCCTCTCCATCCTCCACAATGACTGCCTCCCACCCCGGCTTCTCTCCACCCCGTAAAACCCCTGATCCACCCTGGAGAAACACGACAGGGGAGGGGTGTGAGTGCATGCGTGTGTTCTCAGTCGCATCAGTTGTGTTGACTCTCTCTGACCCCATGGACTCTAGCCTGACAGGCTCCTCTGTCCATGGGATTTCCCATGTGAAAATACTACAGTGGGGTGCCCTCTTCTCCTCCATGGGATCTTCCCGATCCAGGGATCAAACCCGGGTCCCATGCATTGCAGGCTGATTCTTTACCGTCTGAGCCACCAAGAAAGTCTCCCTGGAGGAGGTGCTGGGGTGCAAATGTAAAACCACCTCAGAGGACATGGGAACTCAGCTCTTGCTTATCTGGGACCAGGAAGGAGCTCTGGTGACAGCTCAGCTGCACAAAAGGCAGGACCCGGCCTCCCCCTTCCCCGCCCAGCTCCCCTAGCCTCTGTGACTTCAGACAGTGATGCTGTTAGTCCATGGGTCCCCATTCTGGCTTCAGGCTGTTTCCACAGTAAAGCTGTGTCCTTTCCTGCCTTTCTGAGAGGCTCTCTGAGTGGGGAAGATCTCCTGGAGGAAGGCATGGCAACCCACTCCAGTATTCTTGCCTGAAGAATCCCATGGACAGAGAAGCCTGGCAGACTACAGTCCATGGGGTCACAATGAGTAAGACGTGATTGAGCGAATAAACAACAATTCTGCTTTACAGCAGGTTTGTTCTCAACCCCATTTCCCCAAGAGGGATAAGGACACTGCCCCCTATGGGTGACCCTAGTGGCTGGAGCTGGGACCAGGGCCCAAGCGTGCCCCCAGACCCTCACCTGTGTGGTGGACCACTTGAGCACCACGGGCAGGGTGACACATTGCAGCACTTTGCCCAGAAGCTTCTGCAGCCTCGACTCCTTGTGAGAGATGGGTGACTTCTTGTTCAGGCAGTAGGTCATTGTGTTGTGGCTCCCTGCAGGCAAACCAGGCGGGGGACACGTCACCCCCTGAGCCGGTCCTCTGTGCCCCCAAGCCGCCCTAAGGATGCACAGCTATAGCACCGTGGGGTATGGTGGAGTCCAGAAAGTCATATCCACTGAGTCCTGGGAACTGAATCTTGTCTCGAAATAGGGTCTCTGCAGATGTGAGAAAATGAAAGTCAATTTATATAAGGAATCCCATTTTTGGACAGGAAAGACTGAAGGTGGGTTTTGATTTTATGATTTGTTGTTTCCCTGGTGGTTCTCATGGCAAAGAGCCTGCTTGCCAAAGCAGGAGGGATAAAAGATGCAAGCATGATCCCTGGGTTGGGAAGCTCCCCTGGGAAGGGAATGACAACCTACTCCATTATTCTTGCCTGGAGAATCCCATGGACAGAGGAGCCTGGTGGGTACAGTCCATGGGGCTGCAAAGAGTCAGACACAGCTGAGCACAGACAGACCCTCTCTAGTTACAAGTACTTTGAAGTTATTCATGGTGTTTTCATGCTTTTTATGACGCCAATGTTGTGGTCATTTATGTATGGTTTCACTTATTTTTTTTCCCTTTTAAATCTGTGTGATCTCTTTCAGAGACAGTGTGGAGAGGTTCACACTTTAGCAGTCACCTGGGGACAATCCAGAAATCCTTCCCTTCTGTCTCTGAACATAGGTTTGGACTAGCTTTATTTCTTTCTCTTTTTATCTTTTCTTATTTATTCTCAGGGTCAAGGGATAGGAAGGGGGATTTACAAGTCTATAATATAATTTGATTTTATATTGTTACGGAAGAGTGGATGGATGGGTGGATAGATAAGTGGATGGATGGATGGATGGATGGTGAGTGGGTAGATGGATCAATCAGTGGATGGGCGGATGATGGATTGGTCAGTGGATGGATGGATGGATGATGGATGGGTGGATTTATGGATGGATGGGTGGATGGCTAGATGGATGGATGAGTGGATGGATAGGTGAGTGGGTGGATGGACAGATAGATGAGTGGATGGGTGGGTGTGTGGGTGGATGGATGGGTGGGTGGGTCAGCAGCATGTGGTCCATGCACACAGTGGTGTATGAGTCACCATGAAGAGGAGTGAAGTTCTGAGACAGGCTACATCGTGGATGGACCTTGAACACACGATGGTCAGTGAGAGAAGCAGACAGAGAAGAGATGTCCAGAACAGGCCAATTTACAAAGTCAGAAGCAGATAAGTGGCTCCCGGGCTTTGGGGAGAGGCATCACGAGTTGTTTTGTAAGGGGTACAGGAAGGAGAGTGGCCAAGGGCCCCTCTGTGGATGGAGGAGGCCTGAAGACTCGGAAGCCTCCTCCTTGTGGGGCCCCCACAGCCTTCCCCATGGGAAGCACCCAGAAGGGCTGAGAGACTGGGTCCACGGTTCCCTCTCTGCTCAACATCCTCAAGGGAAGAGCTGTGTTGGGGCCCTTTCTCCCGGGGAGATGGGTTGGCCTGCATAGAACCCCACAGCTGTTGAGAGGGTGAGAAAGAGTCTAAACCTGCCTTCCACAGAAAACAGCACTTCCTGTTTGTCCAACTGTCCATGTGGGCTCCCAGCAGGCAGTGCCCAGGGTCACAGAGCCAGGGCAGGGCCCAGTGTGTGCACGGCCAGAGGAATGCTGGTGGAGAATGGGGCATGTTTGCACCTTGAGGAGATGAACAGGGTTCTGTCTGGCAGGGACCCTCCCCTCCCAGCCCACGGTGTCTGGTGGCCACCCCTCTGATGGTCTGAGCACAGCAGTGATACCCTGGAAGTGCCCGACTGCCTGGTCACCACCGGGCATCTCCAAGTCCAGATGCCCGCCCATAGCTGAGCTTTGCAGCACTTTTTGCAACCAAACTGGCTGGAGTCAGAGGTTCCTCATTTTAATTAGATAGTTCTGGTACCACTTACCAGGTTGTTTTGAGGGCAGGTGGCCCCCTTAAACTTTGGGCCCTCCAGGCTCAAGTGCAGAAGATGCTGCAAAAGCTCTGATGGAAAACATGGGTGGAAAGGTGAGGGGTCCCCAGGAGTAGAACAGAGTGGCTCAGAAAACACAACCCCGGGAGGTTGGCATGTGTCCTGAAGGCAGGCTCTCGGGGGTTCACTTACCTTCTGTGTTGACTGGGATAAAGTGGACAGACAAGAGAAGGTGCTGGTGTGTGTATGTATGTCTGTGCAGTATGTGTGCATGTGTATTTGGTGCGTGTGTGTGTGTGTGTGTGTGTGTGTGTTCAGTGTGCCTGTATGTGCCTGCATGTGCCTGCATGTGTGCATGTTTGGCTCTGAGGCTTCCCACACTTGGACCCATCTCGCAGCTGCATCCCTGCTGAGCCGAGCCTACAGGGCCTCACTTGGGATGGAGAGGTGGTGCAGAGGCATGTCCCAGAGCTGAGAACTCAGCACCAACATCCAGTCCGAGTTCACCTTAGTGGCACAGGAAGGAGCTGGGCGAGCTCACCTGCCAGCACATTGGAGGCTGAGCCTGGGCGATCTGGGGAAGGAAATGGGGCTTTGCATAATTAAAACAGGACATGCAGAGGACCCAGTGCTGGCGGTGCAGAGGCATGGCTCTGAGAAACTGGTACCTGCAGACTTCTCTCCAAGAGAAAGGAGGATGGGGTGGTGGAGAGGGGAGAAGTGCTCTAGAGACAGAGAAACTGAGACACAGAGAGAAATGGACAGAGACATGAAGAGAGACAGACAGAAGTAGGGCGAGGGGAGAGAGAGACACAGGAGATGAAGTGAGGGTTTGAGGGGAGCAAGGGAGGGGGGAGACAGGGATGAACAGACAGACCCCAACCCCTCAAGTCTGTTTTCCCTGAGGCTAGAGCTAGCGACCCGCTCCAGAGGGTCCCCTTTCCTCGCACTGTGCACCAGCCCCCTCCTCTTGGGGCTGAGAGGGGCACAGTTGAGCCTGTGGGCTCCAGGTATGGCGGCTTCCATCCTAGGGGCAATGGAGCCCAGGCACAAGGTCACACGCCCTTCACTCCCCAGAGGCAGTCTCTCCATCCGGTGGGTGTTGCTGCAGTAAAAGTGACTGGATAGGTTCCCAGGATGAAGCACCCACCTGAGCAGCTAAGAAGCTGGGAATGCCTCCAGTCAGGGTCTGAGTGTCCCCTCTATCCTGTTTTGGGATCTTCCCTGGTGGTCTGCATGCCATCAGGGCTCCTTTCATGGCAAACACATGCCTGGACTTTTATTTTTGTGTTTAGTGCTCTCCATGGACAGGGGTTGTCTCTATTCTTAAGGTCCCATCTCTATAGTAATAGCTCCTTTCTGGTGTCATAGTCTCCCCTCTACAGTAATCCCCTTCTGCTGTCATGGTCCCCCCCCCCACAGTAATATTCCCCTTCTATTGTCATACTCTCCCCTCTACAGTAATAGCTCCCCTTCTATAGTAACAGCCCCCTCTAATATCATAGTTGGAGAAAGGCATGGCAACCCGCTCCAATATTCTTAGCTGGAGAATCCCATGGACAGAGGAGCTTGGCGAGCTCCATGCGATCAGTCCTTGGAGTTGCAAAGAGTCAGACACGGCTGAACGACCAACACTAATGTCATTGTGTTTAGAATAATAGCCCTCTATTCTCAAAACTTAACTTCTAGAGTAACTGTGTTCCTCTACCTTCATAGTCACCCCTCTGTAATAATAGTCCCCCTTCATTGTATTACTCCTCTTCTATTGTCATAGCCCCCCCACAGTAATGGTTCCTCCTCTACAGTATTAGCTCCTCTCTATTGTCATAGTAACAGTTCCCCCTATAGGGTAACAGTTCTCTATTAGAGATCTAATAGAGTAATGGAAGTGAAAGTGAAGTTGATCAGTCGTGTCCGACTCTTTACGACCCCATGGATTGTAACCTACCAGGCTCTTCCATCCATGGGATTCTCCAGGCAAGAGTACTGGAGTGAGTTGCCATTTCCTTCTCCAGGGGATCTTCCCGACCGAGGGATCGAACCCGTGTCTTCTGCATTGTAGGCAGATGCTTTTACTACCTGAGCCACCAGGGAAGGAAAGAGTAATAGGGTAATAGTTCTCCTTTACTGTCATAGTCCTCCACCCCATACACTAATAGTCCTGTCTCTATTGTCATACTTCACTTTCTATTGTAATAGTCCCCCCTCTGCAGTAAAAGTATCTCCTCTACTGAAATAGCCCCCCTCAATGTCATAGTCCTACTATATAGTGATAGTCCCCCCTGTATTGTCAAAGTTCCGCTTCTACAGTAGTACTGTCATAGTCCCCTCTCTGCAATAATAGTCCTCCTTGATTGTAGTAGTCCCCTTAAATTATAATAGTCTGCCTCTAATATCCCCTTTCTAGAGTAAAAGTCCTCTGTTGCTATAATCTCCTTCTACAGTAAATGTTCCCCTCTACTGTCATAGTCCACTCCCTATTGTAATAAGTCTGTCTCTGTGGTAGTAGTCTCTCATCTAGTAATCTCCCTCTGTTGTCAGTATTCCCCTTCCACAAAGTCCCCCTTCTACTATAACAGTACTGCCTCTATTGTCATAGTTTCCCGTCTACGCTAATAATGCCGTTCTGCTGTCCCTACTCTATATTAATAGTCCCTTTTCTATATTAGTAGTCCCAAGTCTATAGTAATAGTCTTCCTCAATTTCAGTAGTCCCTTTCTATTGTAATGGCACCCCACCCCAGTACTCTTGCCTGAAAAATCCAGTGGACGGAGTAGCCTGGTGGACTGCAGTCCATGGGGTCGCTGAGAGTCGGACAGACTGAGCGACTTCACTTTCACTTTTCTCTTTCATGCATTGGAGAAGGAGATGGCAACCCACTCCAGTATTCTTGCCTGGAGAATCCCAGGGATGGGGGAGCCTGGTGGGCTGCCGTCTATGGGGTCACACAGAGTCGGACAGGACTGAAGTGACTTAGCAGTAGCAGCAGTCCCTGTATGCAGGAATAGGCCCCCATTCATTATAATAGTCACCCCAAAGGTAATAGTCCTCTTCTGTTATAATAGTCCCCCTCTCTTTGTCGTAGTCTCCCCTGTCCAGTAATAGCTCCCCCTCTACAATGATAGACCACCCTCTACTTTAATAGTCTCACATATGCTATAATAGTCCTCTCTCAACAGTGAGAGTCCTCCTCTATTGTAATAGCCTCCCTCTATAGTAAGAGTCCTCCCTCCATAAATAGTTCTGCCTCTTCTGTAATACAGCAAAGCAGAGACATTAGTTTGTCAACGAAGGTCTGTCTAGTCAAGGCTATGGTTTTTCTAGTGGTCATGTATGGATCTGAGAGTTGGAGTATAAAGAAAGCTGAGTGCTGAATAATTGATGCTTTTGAACTGTGGTGTTGGAGAGGACTCTTGAGGGTTATACAGCAAAGCAGAGACATTAGTTTGTCAACGAAGGTCTGTCTAGTCAAGGCTATGGTTTTTCTAGTGGTCATGTATGGATCTGAGAGTTGGAGTATAAAGAAAGCTGAGTGCTGAATAATTGATGCTTTTGAACTGTGGTGTTGGAGAGGACTCTTGAGGGTCCCTTGGACTGTAAGGTGATCCAACCAGTCCATCCTAAAGGAGATCAATCCTGGGTGTTCATTGGAAGGACTGATGCAAAGCTGAAACTCCAATACTTTGGCCACCTGATGCAAAGAGCTGACTCATTGGAAAAGACCCTGATGTAGGGAAAGATTGAGGGCAGGAGGAGAAGGGGATGACAGAGGATGAGATGGTTGGATGACATCACTGACTCAGTGAACATGGGTTTGGGTGGACTACGGGAGTTGGTGATGGACAGGGAGGCTTGGTGTGCTGCGGTTCGTGGGGTCACAAAGAGTCGGACACGACTGAGCTACTGAACTGTAGTAGTCACCCTCTACAGAATGGTCCCCCTTTATTGTAATAGTTCCCTTTATTATAATAGTTCTCTGTATTGACATAGCCTCTTCCCTGGGTAACAGCCTCCATGATATCAGAGCCCCCCTATTATAAATTTTCTCCCTCCACAATAATAGTCTTCCACTACAGTAAGGGTACTCCTTTATTATGAGTGCCCTCTCCACAGTAGGGCTTCCGTGGTGGCTCAGCTCATAAAGAATCCGCCTGCATTGCGGGAGACCTGGGTTCACTCCCTGGGTTAGGAAGAGCCCCTGGAGAAGGGAAAGGCTACCCACTCCAGTATTCTGGCCTGGAGAATTCCATGGCCTGTGTAGAGTCAGATACGAACAAGTGACTTTCACTCTCTTCACTGTTACATTCCCCCTACATGGTCATAGCCCCATTTATTGTTGTGTCTCCCCTCTATCATGTTAGTCACCTCTCTACAGTAGTGTGGCCCCTTGTACAAATATAGCCCTACCTCCATGTAATCATCCTCTCTCTAGAGTAGTAGTCCTCCCTGAGGGACTCTTATCCTCCTGTAATAGTCCCCTTTCCTCTTCACAATAACCCTTCAGAATAAGTCTCTTTTCTAATCCAAATATTCCATGAGATGCAGGTAGAACACACAGCAAAACAGTATGTCAGAACCTCGAGCATGGCACCATGGGGAGAACCTGTGGATGTGTGTGCCCTGTCACATAGGGCTCCTTTGGTGCGTCTGTGTCACCATACTGGGGACACCTATGGTGTGTGTCTGTCTTCCCCTCACAGAGGAGACCTCCACATAATACAGGGCACCTGCCCACTGCATGTCCTATCCACAACTCTCCCCATAACACAGGTCACCTGCCGACTCCTGAGCCCTCTTGTCTCCACATCCCTGGACCTCTGTTCCATCAGAATCCAGGTCAGTGTGTACAAGCCCTTCATCCTCCCATTTGTGCTGGCCTGAGATGGTGTTGGGTTCACTGTGATGGGAGGAATAATGTTCCATCGCCTGTGGACACCAATCCTGTACTTGCAAGACACTCTCCCGCCTCCCATGTACATAGGTGTGGGTCACCCACCCTCTTTTCCTTGTCTGTGAACCCCAGCTTCCTGGTTTCCAAGTGCAGATTCAGGAGTGCTCGGCAGTAGTGCCACCCAGACTTGGGGACCCGGACAGCACCCCAGGGAGCAAGCCAGGTGCACCTGCACACCCTGGTGGCTTCCGCTTCCTGTGGGTCTGCCGCACCCTCTGCATTCTCAGTCCACTCAGGTGAGCAGGTGGAGCGCGTGCCAGTGAGGTCAAGTTCTGCCCCCGTGGGCCCACAGTGAGACACTGGAGGAGGTTCTGTGTGACCTCACACACGTCTGTGGGTGGGGATGGGCACAGAGGCACTCAGGGAATAGTTCTCAGGTGAATGAATGGATGGAGTAATGCAAGGCCACTTCATGAACACCAGGCTCCTAGACCTTTGCTCAGGCCACCAAACTCACCAGCCCCCTGAAATGCTCACTGGGTCCCCCAAACTTGCCAGCCCCCTGAAACATTCACTGGGTCCCCCAAATACTAGCCCCTGAAACACTCACTGGGTCGCCCAGACACTCACCAGCCCCCTGAAACACTCACTAGGTCCGCAAAACTTGCCAGCCCCCTGAAACACTCACTGGGTCCCCCAAACTCGCCAGCCCCCTGAAAGGCTCACTGGGTTGCCGGGAGCCAGCGTAAGGAATCCCACCCATGACAAGGTCATGCGGCAGAGATCTGATGTGCAAGGTCGAGTCAGATCTCAGGTTTTCCCCCTGGTATTTCCTGAGCATGTACCCCCCCAAAATAAGAATATGCCTGCCTTATTGTATTGTACTTTTCCACTCTCAAGGCTTTAGTCTTCTGCATTTTAAAGGGTGTTTCAAACCGAAAACCCCTCTGATGGCTTTCTAGCCTGCCTGCAAGACTCTTACAGCTGCGCATGTGATTATTTGAGGCCTCCTGACTGCAGGAGGCACAGGAAGCTTAAAACATCCTAAGAATGTAGGAGCTTCCGAGGAGTCAAAAATCATTAGATTAGGACTGATTAAAGGTTTCATTTGTTGAGCCAATACTTGCTGCCAAATTTTCATATCTTTTTAGATATAGTTGGTATATAGAAAAACAGGTAGTAGACCTGGTATTAGCAACATTAGATCTTTGAGTTGAGTGCTTTCTTTGTTATAACCCACCTTCAGGTGCTCTGGTATTCCTGTCTCTTTAGGCTTTATTATTTCAAGGAATATTAAAACACAATAAAGATGCAAAAAAAAATAAAAAGATTTGTGTAGTTTATAGAGAAGTACTGTGACTGATCAAATGTTTCAACAGAGGTTTGCAATATTTTATGTTGGAGATTTCTTGCTGGACATTGCTCTATGGTCAAATAAACCAGTTGAAGTTAATATCAGTCATATCAAGACACTAATTAAGAACAATCAACATTATGCCATGCAGGAGACAGATGACATATTCAAAATATCCATACCTAAGGTTGCAAAATCATTTGCTCCAGCTTGGTTATGTTACTTGTTTGTTGTTTGGGTTCCACTTAAGTGAAAAATACCTTCTTGACTGTATTTCTGCATGTGCTTCTCTACTGAAACATAATGAAAATGTTATGTTTTTAAAGCAAATTGTGATGAGCAGTGAAAAGTAGATACTCTACAATGGTATGGAATGGAAGAGATCATGTGGCAAGCGAAATGAACCACCACAAACCACACCGAAGGCTGGTCTTCATCCAAAGAAGGTAATGTCTATACAGTGGTATTGGAAGCATGTCCTCTAGTATGAACTCCTTCTGGAAAAACCAAAAGATTAAATCCAAAAGGTACTGCTCACAATTAGACCAACAGAAAGTAGCAGTTGACAAAAAGAATCTGGAATTAGTCAACAGAAAATGCATAATCTTCAATCAGGTTAATGCAAGATCACATGTTTCTTTGATTTCCAGACAAAAATTGTTACAGCGTGGCTGGGTAGTTCTGATTAGTATTCACCAGACATTATACTTTTGGATTTCTTTATTTCGGTCTTTACAAAATTCTCTCAATGAAACAAAAAAAAAAAAAAAAAATCAGTTCCCTGAAAGACTGTAAAAGTCACCTGGAACAACTATGTGCTCAAAAAGTTTTGGTATGGGATGGCCCTGGTGGTCCAGTGGCTAAGAATCAGCCTTCCAATTCAGGAGATGTGGGTTCAATCCCTGGTCTGTGAACTAAGACCCCAAATGCTGCAGAGTAGCCAGTGTGTCACACCCACAACTAGACAGAAGCCAACTTGCTGCAGCTGAGACCCAACACAGCCAAAAATAAATAAATGAATACTTTAAAAAAAAGTTTTGGGAAGATGGAATTAAGAAGTTTCTTAAAAAATAGCAGAATGTAGTAGTGAAAACATTGTTCAATAACTTTTTTGGTGAAAAAGAAACATATGTCTCATTTTTACTTAAAAGAGCAAAGGAACTTTTTGGCCAGTGCAATAGTTTTTACTATTTTGTGTGTCATGAGAATACCTAACATTTTCTCTTTTAGCAAATTGCCGGTGTACTGTGCAGTATTATTAGCTACAATCATAATGGTGCACATTAGATCTCCAGACTTATTCATCTGCATAACTGTGACTTTTCACCCTTTGACCAACATATGATTCTGAGTGCTCTCACTCAGGATATAGTACACACATTTGAAGAGGGTAAAGCTTTATTTTGTGATATTACCCCAAGGTAGCGTCTTGATTTGTTAAGTCATAATTTGTGACGTTGTAGTCATTACTTACAGGAAGAAGAAAAGTTCAGACTTCTTTCAGATAAAAACATCCTAAAAGCTTTCCAGGTCTAAACAACTGGAGAAGACACCTCAGAAAATGACACATTATAAAGCTGGTGACTGGACTCTGTCTTACCTATCAGAATTTGGTAGGATCTTATGTGACAAGCTGTGTCCCTCAGTGAAACTGCAGAATGGGAAAGCTACTGGGGAATTTTTCATTGTACTTTGCCAACAAAATTTCCCTACCCTCACCTTCTTATTTACCTCAGTTAAGAATTTGTAAATCAAAGTATGACATATTTCCCAGAAGATGAATTTTCCATATTTCTCAACTTAAAGCCAACAGAAAGCTGACACTAGTAGCTGAAAGGTAATTCAACTCTTTATATCCATGACTATTCAGACATGAGAATCACATAATAGATTAAGTACTTTGAAGAATCTTTTTTGTGTATGAAAATAGTGGCTCCATCTCGTGATTTAAAAAATGTTACACATCCAATTTTTAAATCAGCTCAGATTTGCAGTTGCTGCAACAGTAAGACTGGATTTTTCTGATATGTTTATCAAGTTATCATTCCATACCTTTACAGAGATTAATGCTAGGTGATTTTAATTTTTTTTTTAGAAAAGTATGAGGGCATGTTTTATCAAGTTACATCTATTTTGGGGAGGCAGTTTTACATTTAAATCCATTTTGTACAATGCACAGATTTTCACACTGAATTACACAGGCTTTGAGAAATTCAATACTGGCCTTAGTCCCCAAACAATATTAACTAAATATACATGCAATTGCTTGAAATTACTTCAGTGTATTGAAAACTTGCTTAAAAATTATTTTTGACAATTCACAAGGATTCAGAAAATATTTCCTTGAACATACATGTATTTCATATTAAAGGGAACCTATATATGTAGTAAATTTTGCGAAAGAAAGAGGGGAATGCTTTGGTTATATAACAAAGAGATGGGTACCAGCTAAATATGTAAGAGCAAATACTTAACCAAGTCTCAAATACTTAAAAGTTATTAATTTCTAAAACATAAAAAAATTGACCAATAAAGCTAATAATTAACAAACTTTTAAACCATAAGTTATAAGGTTTTCCATTTCTGGTTACATCACAGCAGCTTGTATCAGTTCAATATTGCACTGAGACAGCAAGAAAGCTAGGTTGAAAAATAAAACAGAAAGAGAAAACTAGGACCAGAGAGGCCAAGGCTGCAGAGAGAAGAGAGGCCACGCTCTCTACTATGTTTTCTTCTCAGTGTGCTTCTGAAATGTGCCAGAGAGGCCTAGGAGAAAGCAGAGACTGAGAGCATTTAGAATTTTCCTGATACATTTTCAATGTTCCTGAAGTAATGAAGGATGTGGGATAAAAGGTTCGCTAGGCCAAGGCCCAGGGAAAAAGGGGGAACCACAGAGAAGTGAACCCAGCATTCTGAAGGAATCTGCTAAATCCTCTGATGTGCTGATGTTAGAAGTGAGGAGTAGACGCTGAGAAGCTAAAATGCTAAGCAGAGACGCCAGCACGACTGTGGAGCTGGGAGACCAGGCTCGGAGTTGAGGGATGATAGACAGCAGGGGTAGATCCAAGCCAGGAGAAAAGGGAAGAGAAGAAATGTGAAACCACTACCATTAGGAGTCACTCTTAAGTGTTCACTTCCATCCCCTATCCTTCCGCTAGTGTTTACTTTTCAAGTCTTCTGGAGTTACTTTTTGTCTCTCCAGAGTGTTTAAATTGTAATCAGTGGGTGAGGTAAAGTGTAGTTAGCGTACACCATCTTAGCAATTACTGAAAACTTAGATATTTTATTTTTAAAATACAAACCCATAGGGATTATTAAAAAACATCCATCAGAGAGTATCTACCCTTAAATATGGTGTTATGGACAAACAGTTGAGTGTGATACCTCTGCATTAGAAAACTCTCCTCCACCAATAAGTTTCAGCTTAAAATTAATTTCTTTTTAATTTATTTAGAACAGAGAATTTAAATATCATTTGGATTTTGGGAATCTCAGCGATGTTCCAGTCTAGCTGTGTGCATGCTCTTTGAGACCACATGGACTGTAACCTGCCAGGCTCTTCCATCCATAGAATTTTCCAGGCGAGAATACTGTCATGGGTTGCCATTTCCTCTTCTAGGTAATCATCCTGAGTCAAAGATCAAACTGGCATCTCCACGTTTTCTGCATTGGCAGGCAGATTCTTTACCACTGAGCCGCTGGAAAGCCTGTTTCAGTCCAGAAGTCAGTACAAAATAGCTTTTATCCTCTAAATCTAACTTCTCTATTATTCTGGCAAAAGTGATCTTGATAAAATAACTGAAAATTGAAATAACAGCACCATATTTGTCAAGCAGATGTTCTTTAATTTTTAACAAATCTTATATTTTATATATGATATGTTCTTCTAGTGCAGTGGGATTCCCAGCTCAGCAGTAAAGAATCTGCCTGCCAATGCAGGAGATCCCTTGGTCAGGAAGATCCCCTGGAGAAGGAAGTGGCAACCCACTCTAGTATTCTTCCTGGGAAATCCCATGGACAGCGCAGTCTGGCAGGCTGTGGTCCATAGAGTGGTAAAGAGTTGGAAACACAAGAGTGAGCATGCAATGCAAAGGAAAAACTAGTTTAAAAAATTATCAGTTGTTTACAAGAAAGAGTAAAATGAGCCTAATCAGGGCCTGCCAATCCTTGATTCCAAGTTCTCATTGCAACGACCACTAGAAGACACAGATTAAAGACAATCCATTCCACATTTAATGATGATAGAGCATCATCTCCCATATCCAAGTACTTTGGGAATTTGTATACGAGAGAGTATGGAAAACAAAGGCATGCTGTTTCAACCTACAACTCTTCCTCCTAATAGGCATCATTATGCCTGGACAGGACTAGTGGGAGAAACCCTACCAGATCAGTGACTCCGGAAAATTTCATGAGGAAACAGAACAACAGAGAAGAGAGTGGAAAAAATGCAAATATATTTAAATGAAAAAAAAAAATCTGACATGAATAACATCAAGGTATGTACCTGCATATCCAAAGAGTCTCCTGACTGTAGGAGAAGTAAGTAAAATGATACTAACTTCAAAATGTTTTCTCCTGAACTGTCAACATGTAACTTTTAAAGGATTTGGCCTAAACAACAGAACAGGAAAATCAGACTGGCCTCAGACTTTTCAATGCTAAAAATCTGAAGGACAATTTTTTCAAAATCTTAAGAGGAAAAGAAAATGTGTGTCTTGGCTTTCTATTTATGGTTAATTACCCTTCATTGTGAAGGCAGCAGACATATATTATCAGATAAAAAAGTAATCACAACATATACGAACTCTCAATAAAAATCACTGTAAAAATTAACTAAGTTACAGTTATTTACAGTTAATTTTTCTAAGTTATAGAAGTAAATTTTAATTTGTCTTCAGTCCTTAATCAGAGTTTTAGTGCAATGGTTGAACACATCAAGCATGAAAATATTTTCTTATGCAAGTGAAATTTATAGTTGAGAAAGTTTGTTTTTCATTAGCTTTTGAATACCAAAGCTCACATTTTTTAGTTCCCCAAATTATATCTTAGTTATGGCTGACTCTGCAGGGCAGAGTAAGTGAGTATTGTTTTCAGTTAATATCTATCATGGCAGATTTAATGAATCTCTTGAATAAGATTATTTTTAAGCGCTGACTTGAAAATTACTGTCAGGGAATTAACAGGTGCATTAGCATTTTGATTTGGAAATCATTTCTGTTGTTTGTTTCCATTCATTGTTCTCAAGTGATTATTCTGTCACATGGACGAAAATTTTCCTGAGGGAAAAAGAAAAGCCTTCTGATTGGGTCAGGTTTGGATTAAGCCTGATCATTTACATGCTTTCAAGCTGAGTAGAGAGAAAACAATTCCTGGGTGTGGACAAGTAGTGGCAGGAGAGGGTACATAGGACATTTATTGTTACTTCCAGTCTAGCAGCCCGGGTGGGGAATGTCCCACACAGAGATGCTTCTGGTCTTTGCCTTAACACTGAATAATTTTATTATTTTATATTCCTGCTCCCTCTCCTGTGGAGAGAGGATGAAGAAAGAAAAAAAAAATTGAGCTTATTTTTTCATTTTCAGCAAACTCAATTACATATTTGAAGGAAAACAGAAAACCTTATTGTCAACTTATATATAATGCTCCTTCACAGTACTTAGATCAGAGAGAAAGCATGGTTGCTCTCACCATGAATATTTTAAAGTTTCAAGAAAACTCAAGCAGAGGCTGCCTTACCTGGCATGCAAGCACCAGTGTCTGAAGGATAAAAATTGCATCATACTTTTCCTGTGTGTTTATGAATTATTTCTAATTACTTCAACAGCATGAAATATCTCATCTTTTATGGTCCCCCCAGTGAAAACCTGACAATGGCCGATAGGATATTTTCTTCAACCTTTTTCACTGCAATTGCTTTTCGTAAATGGTAAACATCATTCACATTAAGTAACTATTAAGTTCCCAAAAGTCTAACATGAATTTAGAAAAGTACAGCAATTTCACTACAAAGAAATATAACTAAATATGTCATTTGGTATTTTATTTAGTGGAATAGGAAGGCTGTGACTGTAGTAAAAAGAGAATAACTATAAAAGGTTTTGTGACAAGTAAAATTTAGGTCATGCTAAACATTTGAATTTGGTGAAGATCAACAGCCTCTTCAGAAAAATAATGAAAAGATATAAAGTTTGTCACATGAAAAATGCCTCAAAAATAATCTGAAGTGATAGTCTGCCAATATTATTAAGTATTCTGCTCCAAAAACATTTTAGCTCTGGAAAATACAGTGTGTATGTATGTATCTATCTGTTATATATATCGATATATAAAAAACTTTTGATAATTTTTGTAGTCAAAAATAAATACAAAAAAAAAAAATTAAAAAAAATAAAATAAAAAAAAAAAAAAAAGAAAGTGGCTCAGTCATGTTTGAGTCTTTATGACCCCATGTGGTCCATGGAATTCTTCAGGCCATAATATTGGAGTGGGCAGCTTTTCATTTCTCCAGGGAATCTTCCCAACCCAGGGATCAAACCCAGTTCTCCATTGCAGGTGGATTCTTTACCAGCTGAGCCACAAGGGAAGCCCAAGAACACTGGAGTGGGTAGCCGATACCTTCTCCAGGGGATCTTCCCAACTCAGGAATCGAACCAAGGTCTCCTGTATTGCAGGCGGATTCTTTATCAATTGAGCTATCAGGGAAGCCTTATGTAACTTAGTCAACATTGTAACTTCAGTTTAAATAACTGACACATTGAATTCAGTTCATATCAGTTCAGTTCGACACCCAGTGGACTGCAGCAAGCTAGGATTCCCTGTCCATCACCAACTCCCATCCATCACCAACATCAGTTCATATACTTAGAATATATATATATATATATATATATA
>SJYX01012925.1:137136-159636 GCA_006410675.1 Oreotragus oreotragus
TGAACCGTGAACTCCCTGATGTTCAAGCTGGTTTTAGAACAGGCAGAGGAACCAGAGATCAAATTGCCAACATCCGCTGGATCATGGAAAAAGCAAGAGAGTTCCAGGAAAACATCTATTTCTGCTTTATTGACTATGCCAAAGCCTTTGACTGTGTGGATCACAATAAACTGGAAAATTCTGAAAGAGATGGGAATACCAGACCACCTAACCTGCCTCTTGAGAAATCTGTATGCAGATCAGGAAGCAACAGTTAGAACTGGACATGGACCAACAGACTGGTTCCAAACAGGAAAAGGAGTACGTCAAGGCTGTATATTGTCACCCTGCTTATTTAACTTCTATGCAGAGTACATCATGAGAAACGCTTGGCTAGAAGAAACACAAGCTGGAATCAAGATTTCTGGGAGAAATATCAATAACCTCAGATATGCAAATGACACCACCCTTACGGCAGAAAGTGAAGAGGAACTAAAAAGCCTCCTGATGAAAGTGAAAGAGGAGAGTGAAAAAATTGGCTTAAAGCTCAACATTCAGAAAACGAAGATCATGGCATGTGGTCCCATCACTTCATAGGAAATAGATGGGGAAACAGTGAAAACAGTGCGAGACTTTATCTTTTGGGGCTCCAAAATTACTGCAGATGGTGATTGCAGCCATGAAATTAAAAGACGCTTACCCCTTGGAAAAAAAGTTATGACCAACCTAGATAGCATGCTGAAAAGCAGAGACATTACTTTGCCAATAAAGGTCCGTCCAGTCAAGGCTGTGGTTTTTCCAGTGATCATGTATGGATGTGAGAGTTCGACTGTGAAGAAAGCTGAGTGCTGAAGAATTGATGCTTTTGAACTGTGGTGCTGGAGAAGGCTCTTGAGAGTCCATTGGACTGCAAGGAGATCCAACCAGTCCATTCTGAAGGAGATCAGCCCTGTGATTTCTTTGGAGGGAATGATGCTAAAGCTGAAACTCCAGTACTTTGGCCACCTCATGTGAAGAGTTGACTCATTGGAAAAGACTCTGATGCTGGGAGGGATTGGGGGCAGGAGGAGGAAGGGACGACTGAGGATGAGATGGCTGGATGGCATCACTGACTCGATGGCCATGAGTCTGAGTGAACTCCAGGAGTTGGTGATGGACAGGGAGGCCTGGCTTGCTGTGATTCATGGGGTCACAGAAAGCCAGACACAACTGAGCAACTGAATTGAACTGATGTATATATATATGTGTGTGTGTGTGTGTATGTGTGTGTATGTGTGTGTATGTGTGGTATTAAATATGTATCAGGTATTATTTTTCCATTTAAAATAATTATAATCTAGCTGGAGAAGAATTTACTACAAATATACAGGTGCAGTGCATGCTAAGTTACTTCAGTTGTTGTGTCTGATTCTTTGCCACACTATGGATTGTAGCCCACCAGGCTCCTCTGTCCATGGGATTCTCCAGGCAAGAATACTTGAGTGGGTTGTCATGCCCTCCTCCAAGGGGTCATCCTGACTTAGGGATCCAACCTGTTTCTCTTATATCTACCTACACTTGAAGGTGGGTTCTCTTACTATTAGAGCCATCTGGGAAGCCCTATAAACATACATATCAAAAGTCAAACACCACCATTAATTTTAAAGAATAGTTTAGGTAACAGCTGTAAGAAACACCGTTCTATGAATATCAACTATAAATATGATAATTATTAGAGAATTCAGAGGATGAATGTATACTTTCTTTTAAGATTAGCCTGAGGAGATAGAACTGCATCTTGTGGCTATTTCATTAGAGGTGAGAGCAGAGAGTGTTCTAAACAAGTAAAAAAAATAAATGTATGGGAGTAGTGTCAGAGGAAGGACCTCCAAAAGTTCTTTCTTGCATAAAAGAAATGGTCAGAATCAAAAATGATTACAGCTTTTTAAAACCTTAGAAATGAACCAAAGAATTGCAGTATTTATTCATAAAAGTGACTGAATCTAGGTAAAAACAGTGACCTTTGTGATGTTTTAACTTGCTCTTTCCCATCACCCTGTCACAACTCTATGGTAGCTTTAAAATCCAGCATCCTACAGCCTTTGTAATTGACAGCCACTGGATAAGGCAGATGATTTTGAAGATTTTTCAAAGCTCTAATTTCAAAGAATTGGACAAGATTTGTCTTATCTGACCTGACTCAGAGCTTGCCCAGGGAGAACAGCTTTCCCTCAGGGATGTCAATTGAAACAGTGACAATAATTTATTTATTTATTTTTAATTTTTTATTTTTGTATTTATTTATTTTTTTACACGAACTCCCAAACATGAACCCCCCTCCCTGAGGAAAGAGTCTTTGGAAATCCCCTGACCTCACCCCACCACCTGCGAGCCAATCAGATCCCAGATCAGAATCTCCTGCGTTCAGGACTTATGACCTGCCCAGGAAATGAAAACTAATCAGAACCCAACACCTAACCCTTCCACAGAAGGTACTCCCAACCTGAAATTCCCGTTTTTCAAATTTTTCACACGAGAATACCCTATATAAGCAATTAAACCCAGAGTTTGAGGCTCCTCTCCTTAGCCACTGCGCTGGTAATGGTGGGAGCCCCAGCTCGAGCTTGGTAATAAAAACTTGCTTTTGCATCGGATAGTGGCTCCCTGGTGGTCATTGGGAGATTTCGCGACTTGGGCATAACATCATTACTTAGAAATATTAATTGAAATGTATCCTTTTGCTTCTGAGAGCGTAGTTTTTTGCATAGGGAAACATACATATATATGAAATATATATATATATAGTAAAATAATATCCTTCTAGGAGGGAGACACACAATAAAGACAAGGGAAAATCTTATACCAGGTAGTAATGAGTGTTCTGAAGAAAGAGATTGATGGGGATAAGGGGGCCAGCGAGGGCCAGGGAAATGTTCCGTGATAAGCAGGCCTTGAGGAGAGGCTCCAAAATATGTGCCTGGTGTGATTGAGCAGGAGACAGGACCAGGGTGACTGGAGCTGAGTGCGTTTGGGGGAGGAGAATGGAAAGGGATGAGGCAGAGAGGCCATGGGGACAGGTCGTGAAGAGCTTTGTAAAACTTTAAAAATCAGAATCTGACTCTCAGTCATTAAGAGATTGGTCATGGGACCCATGGGATAGAATTCACTTTGAAACAGGATTCTTGAAGCTGCAGTGTGGACAGTGGTTTCTAGGGGCGAAGGCAGAGTCAGAGGCTTCTGGGCAGACTGCTGCACTGGCCCAAGTGAGCCATGATGGAGTACACCCATATTTTTACCTGGATTGGTCTCAGTTCCTTAGAATACCATGAATAATGTGCTCTGTTGAGGTCTGTGGAGGCTTCATCACAAATCACAATTCATTAAACCTTTAGGCATTCGTGATGGATTTACCTTTCAAATCCTCACCTCTCCTTGAGGTATGCAGGCAGGGAAAAGGTGAAGGTGGAAGTTAAAACTGCACTCCCTAATCAGGTGTTGGTTATCCAGACAAACAACCTCTATTCTAATGTTCGATTGAGGCTTTGTTTGTCACCTCACTCACATGGTAAAAGGTTCTCATGGTGCTGTTATCTGTTAGGAAATCCAATGGTTTTAGGAGCTCTGGTACAGGAACAGCACGAATACTAAATTAGTATTTCTTGTGGCTCCTGGTGGCTCAGCTGGTAAAGAATTTCCTGCAATGTGGGAGACCTGGGTTTGATCCCTAGGTTGGGAAATGCCCTGCAGGAGGGAATGGCTACCCATTCCAGTATTCTAGCCTGGAGAATTTCATTGACTGTATAGTCCATGGGATTGCAAAGAGTTGGACACGACTGAGGGACTTTCATTTTCACATATAGGTCACAGTCAATATTCCCTCAATATTTCTTTATTCTGGTGCCCATGACCTAAACCTACTGAACACAATGATGGGTTTTATTCCATGCCTTTCTGCATTAAATCATGATGTCATTCAGTTCAGTTCAGTCACTCAGTCATGTCTTGCAGAAGCTTTTAATTTTAATTAGATCCCATTTGTTTATATTTGCCTTTATTTCCAGTATTCTGGGAGCAATAATTTAATATTATGGCTTCCTACAATGGTAGAAAACTTTTACAGTAATCAATACACAAATTAAAAAGCTTAAAGGGACAAACGAGAATGAATTGTTCTTAAGGGATTTGGATAAGCTCTGACATCTGGCAGTCCAGAAAGGCATACATATGTGTATAGGTCTATGCATGCTTAAGGCTGTGTGCATGCTCTGAAAGGTCCTGAAAAGATCCTGAGCCATCATCAATGTCAAACTTTGAGGCTCTGTGCAACTAGAAAGTGAAGGCTAAGGCAAAACTAAACAATATGCTGAGCATTGATATGGACATGAACACACATTCTGAGGCCCTTGGTAAAGACTAAGAAATTTATTCATCTCAGGCATTTAAGGAAACCTCTGTCCAATCATTAACTTATTAATGTGCTAACTGAACAGAAATTATAGTGGCCATGTCATACTGTATTAAAAATTAATGCAAAATGGATTAAAGACCTTACTGGTAGAGCTAAAACTATAAAACTCTTAGAAGAAAACAGACATAAATCACTGTGACCTTGGTTGAGGCAGTGGTTTCTTAGATATGATGCCAACAGCATAGGAAGCCAAAAAAAAAAAAAAAAGTAAATCATTTTCTATCAAAATTTAAAACTTTTGGTTTCAACAAACACTATCATGGGAATGATAAGAAAGGAGAAAATATTTGCAAATTATAACTAGTAAGAGTCTAGTTTTCAAAATATATTAATATAAAGAACTCATGAAATTAAACTATAAAAAAGAAAATAAGCTAAATAATAATAGGCAAAGGATTTGAATAGACATGTCTTTAAAGAAAATATACAAATAGATAATTGACATAGTAAAAGGTGCTCAATGTGATTAATTATTAAGGAAATACAAATCTTAACTAAATGAGATATCTCTTCGAACACACTACTAAGATGTTACAATTAAAGAGATAGATGATTGTAAGTATTGCCATGCATTTGAGGGAAATTAAAACCCTCATACACTATTGGTAGGTTTGTAAAATGGTGCACCTGAATACACTCAAGATAATAAAAAACATAGGTCCTCATGCAAAAAATGTTCATGAATGCTTATAGTAACGGTATTCATAATAGCTATTTAGTGAAACGAATTCATGTGTCCATCAGCTGTTGAGTGAAAAATTAAATATGATTTATCTGTATAATGGAATAGTATTCAATAATTAGAAATGAAGTACTGATACAAACTACTACACAGATGAATCTTGTAGACATTATGCTAAGTGAAACAGCCAAACACAAAACCCCAGACATGTTACATGAATTCGTTTATGTGTAATGTCTCAAACAGTCAGATCCTTAGGTTTAGTAAATAGATTTGTGGTTTCCAGGGATTGGGGATAGAGTAGAGTGAGGGTTGACTTTCATGGCGTGGAAATTCTCTTTTGAATGATGAAATCTTCTGATATTAGATAGTGTTGATGATTGCACATTTATCAATATATTGTACACTCTAAATGGATGACTTTTCTGGCATTTGAATCACCTCTCAATAAAATATTAGCAATAAGTCTGTTCTCTATGTCTGTTTCAAGAGGGAGGGGACATAGGTTATACTTATGGCTGATTCATGTTGAGGTTTGACAGAAAGCAACAAAATTCTGTAAAGCAATTATCCTTTACTTAAAAATAAATAAAAACAACCAAAAAATAGTAATATTATTAACAAATGGATTCATGGGGGTGAAAACTTAATATGCCTATATATGGAACTCAGAAAAGCCTCTACCAGATAAACAACAATTTTAAAAATAATTTTGTGTTTGGCTGTGTTGGGCCTTCATTGCTTTGCAGGCTTTTCTTTAGGTGTGGCGAGCAGGGATTTGTCTCTAGTTGTGGTGCACAGGCTCACTGCTGTGATGGCTTCTCTTGTTGCTGGGCACGGGCTCCAGTGCATGCAGGTTTCAGTAGTTACTGCTCCCAGGCTCCAGAATATGGGCTCAATAGTTGATGCATGGGCTTAGTTGCTTCTCAGCATGTGAGAACTTCCCAGATCAGGGATCGAACCCATGTCTCCTGCATCAGCAGGTGGATTTTTTACCACTGAGCCACCAGGGAAACCCTGAGAGACAATTTCACCCCAAATTATGAAAGTCAGTCTTTTAACATCTCTGAAAATTGAGTATCCAACAAATGGAGAAATACCTATTTAAGAACATCTACTAAATAGTGTTAAGAACAGTGAGAGTCTGTGACATTTGGACTATGATCTATTCACACCCATCTTCCGTGCTCAATGCAATGGAAGGTCTACTCGTAGCAGTTGCAGCCACGAATAAAAGACTCCCTTTACCCCAAGCTCCCAATCTAGGACTACAGGTTTGCCCTATACAGTGAGGCACAGCCTTCCTGCATATCTCATCACTTAGCTCCATACGGTAGGAGCTAATGGGGATAAGAAGGTTGGGCTTCCTTCCTTACAAAGCTCCCACACATAGGCTGGAAGCTCTGCTCCAGCTGCAGTAGGCCAAGAATACTGGAAATTGAACATCTGTGCTACAACTATCTTGATGATCATAAGTTCCATGTCAGGAAAATCAAGCCTGAAAGACCATGAGCATGTGGAGACCCACAAATAGAGAAGATATGTCTAAGGGAGAAGTGGGGAGAGGCGGGCCACTCCTTTCCCCAGTCTTCAGAGCAGTGGGGCAGAGGTTCTGAAAAGGAACCAAGTTCTCATATGTGCTACAACATGGATAAATTGTCAGTCCCTTAGTCATTTCCGACTCTTTGCGACCCCATGGACTATAGCCTGCCAGGCTCCTCTGTCCATGGTATTTCCCAGGCAAGAATATTGGAGTGAGTTGCCATTTCCTACTCCGGGGACATTCCCGATGCAGGGTTGAACCTGGGTCTCCCACATTGCTGGCATATTCTTTACCATCTGAGCCACCAGGGAATTTTGTGGGCAAATTTGTGTGGTTCCATTTGATGACACTCTCAGAAATGTCAAATTTATAGGGATATAAGGTAGATTGCTAGTTGTCTATGGCTGGGTGGAGTGAGGGCAATGGGGAACAGGAATGGAGTTTCTTTACGGGGTGATGAAAATATATGAAAATTAGATTGTGATAATATTTGCACAAATCAGAACAAACTAAAAAAAAACAAAACAACATTGAATTGTGTACTTTAAATGGGTGAACCACATGATGTGTATTACATTTCAACAAAGTCATTAATGAATGAATGCATGGCACAAGAAAGTAGTATTTGTTTTGGTGAGGTAAATGTTTTGTACTGTATTAAGAATTTATAAAGGAGAATAGTAAACCTGCTTGGCTCATACGCCAGGTGAATAATATAGATATAGACTTATTTTATAAAGGAATTTTTTAATGTCTTGTGATAGAGTTCTTTAAAAGATACAGATATTTGCTTTGAATGATAGCATTATTTAAAGTATGCCTAATAGGTCTCAAATTTCTACACAACATGACATGATGAATGGATCAATATAAAACAAAGTTGGGGAATATATGAGGCTCAGCTTCCAGCACTGTCATAGATACACTTGATCTTAGCCAAAAGGCTGAGAACTGATCAGCATTGTGTCATAGAAAATCCTCTGTTTGGGGGTTAGTGATTGAATAAAGACATGATGAGATAATCAGAGACATAAAATCAATATATTGACTGAAAAAATTAGTATCCTATCACATTAAAGCAGTCCTATTGGATGGGAAAACTGCTAGACCATTCAGGTATGACCTAAATCAAATCCCTTATGATTATACAGTGGAAGTGAGAAATAGATTTAAGGGCCTAGATCTGATAGACAGAGTTCCTGATGAACTATGGAATGAGGTTCGTGACATTGTACAGGAGACAGGGATCAAGACTATCCCCATGGAAAAGAAATGTAAAAAAGCAAAATGGCTGTCTGGAGAAGCCTTACAAATAGCACTGAAAAGAAGAGAGGCAAAAAACAAAGGAGAAAAGAAAAGATATAAGCATCTGAATGCAGAGTTCCAAAGAATAGCAAGAAGAGATAAGAAAGCCTTCTTCAGCAATCAATGCAAAGAGATAGAGGAAAACAACAGAATGGGAAAGACTAGAGATCTCTTCAAGAGAATTGGAGATACCAAGGGAACATTTCATGCAAAGATGGGCTCGATAAAGGATAGAAATGGTATGGACCTAACAGAAGCAGAAGATATTAAGAAGAGGTGGCAAGAATACACAGAAGAACCTGTCTCTTATACACATCTAGATGTGTATAAGAGACAGTAGAAAGCCTTCTTCAGCAATCAATGCAAAGAGATAGCGGAAAACAACAGAATGGGAAAGACTAGAGATCCATAATACTGGAGGTACAATATTATGGACCTCCATCCATAGTTCTTCAGGCACACTGTTATTTAGATCTAATCCCTTGAACCTCTACCACATAGTCCTAGTCCTAGAGGATTTGATTTAACTCATACATGGCTGGTCTAGTGGTTTTCCCCACTCTCTTTAGTTTAAGCCTGAATTTTGCTATGAGAAGCTGATGATCTGAATCACAGTCAGCTCCAGGTCTTGTTTTTCCCCACTGTGTACAGCTACAAAGAATGTAATCAATTTGATTTTGGTATTGGCTGTTTGGTGATGTTCCATGTGTCTGGTGGTAGAAGTAAAGTATGTTCTGTAAAGAACAATATTGCATAGGAACCCGGAATGTTAGTTCCTTGAATCAAAGTAAACTGTGTCAACTACAAATTGGCACTTACCAAGAGCATTGGCAACCAAAGAACAACAAAGGCATTTGCCATCTGCCTCTAAGGAGATTAAACACCTTGCTGCTATAGCTACTGACCTTCAACAACCCCGGAGTTCAGGGTGGAGTGAGGCATTCTGAGCTCCAGGGAATCTGGTGGGACAGGTCCTTAGATAGTTGGATGTTTTAGGAACAGATTTTATGATCTCCATCCTTGCATTTCCTCATATCTAGAGAACCACTAAATCCTTTCATGGTGACATCAGATCCTCATGACTAACAAAAACCTTTTGGAAAATGAATTCTTCATGGTATTGAACTCCCCCTTCACCAAAACCTTGTATGTTGACCTTCCCCCACTGCCACTTTGGAGCAGTCTCTCAGAGCTATCTGAGATGCTGCCTCCTACACTGTAGTCTTTATTTTGCCCCCAAATAAAACTTAACTCACAGCTCTCAAGTTGCACATCTTTTTTAGTCAACAACTGGAAGTGGTCAAACAGGAAACGGCAAGAGTGAACATTGACATTTTAGGAATCAGTGAACTAAAATGGGCCAGAATGGGTGAATTTAATTCAGAAGACGATTAAATCTACTACTATGGGCAAGAATCCTTAGAAGAAATGGAGGAGCCCTCATAGTTAACAAAAGAGTCTGAAACGCCACATTACCTGCCTCCTGAGAAATCGAGAAGCAACAGTTATAACTGGACATGGAACAACAGACTGGTTCCAAATTGGGAAAGGAGTATATCAAGGCTGTATATTGTCACCCTATTTAACTTTGAAGAACCTAAGCCACCCCATTTCGTTAAAAAAAGACTCCATTTTAGAGTTCTGAGGAAAGAGTCTTTGGAAATCCCCTGACCTCATCCCACCACCCGCGAGCCATTCAGATCCCAGATCAGGATCTCCTGACTTTATATTCAGGACTTATGACCTGCCCGGGAAATTCAAATTAAGCCCGGGAAATGAAAACCAATCAGAACCCAACACCTAACCCTTCCACAGAAGGTACTTCCAACCCGGACACTCCCATTTTTCAACTTTTTTGCACAAGAATACCCTATATAAGCAATGAATCCCAGAATTTGAGGCTCCTCTCCTTAGCTGCTGCATCGGTAACAGTAAGAGCCCAGCTCGAGCTTGGTAATAAAAACTCTCTTGCTTTTGCATCAGATATCGGCTCCCTGGTGGTCATTGGGAGATTTCACGACTTGGGCATAACAACTTCTATACAGAGTACATCATGCAAAATGCCGGGCTGGATGAAGCACAAGCTGGAATCAAGATTGCCAGGAGAAATACCTCTAACCTCAGATAGGCAGATGATACCACCCTTGAAGCAGAAAGTGAAGAGGAACTAAAGAGCTTCTTGATAAGAGTGAAACAGAGGAGTGAAAAAGCTGGCTTAAAACTCAACATTAAAAAAACTAAGATCACGGCATCTGGTCCCATTCAGTTCAGTTCAGTCACTCAGTTGTGTCTGACTCTTTGCGACCCCATGAATCGCAGCACGCCAGGCCTCCCTGTCCATCACCAGCTCCCGGAGTTCACTCAGACTCACGTCCATAGAGTTGGTGATGCCATCCAGCCATCTCATCCTCTGTCGTCCCCTTCTCCTCCTGCCCCCAATCCCTCCCAGCATCAGTCTTTTCCAAAGAGTCAACCTTCACATGAGGTGGCCAAAGTACTGGAGTTTCAGCTTTACCATCATTCCTTCCAAAGAAATCCCAGGGCTCATCTCCTTCAGAATGGACTGGTTGGATCTCCTTGCAGTCCAAGGGACTCTCAAGAGTCTTCTCCAACACCACAGTTCAAAAGCATCAATTCTGCGATTCATGGGGTCACAAAGAGTCGGACATGACTGAGCAACTGAACTGAACTGAAATGAACTATCTTACAAACCAAATTTGACTGTAGAAGTTTGGCCGTTCCTTGTCTCAACTGCCAAGCCCTGGGGGCAGCTGGCACTGCTTCAGGAAATCTTGAAGGAAAGAACCTCGGGTAACAAATTGTTCCAGCAGCTTCTAGGGTCTTGCCTCAATATTCCCTGATTGGGGCCGGCTAGCCACGAGTAGCAAGGCTTCTGGCAGGCTGAGCCAATTTTTTACAGATTGACGCGCAACAGGCCAATGAATTCATTGAGAGCTGAGGTGTTGAGGCAAGGAAGAGACTAATCGGGGAGCCAGCTGACTGAGAAGAAAGCAAGCTAGCACCCAAAAATAACCATCTTGTCAGGGCCTGGTTGCCAGGTCCTTTTATGGAGGGAGGTGAGGTAATAAAGAAAAAAAGACCATTCAATCCTTGCAAATGTCACTAGAATGGCAAGCCTCAGGCAGGGGACTGTGTAGGTTTCACTTCCGACAGTCCTTCACAGGTGGGCGGCTCAGGTGGCAGGCCATTTTGTTTGCTTACTGTCACAAAAGGGGCTAAAGTCACAGAGGCAGATCCAGTGTAAATTTAAAATTAACCCTTCCAGGTTGTTACACTTCCAATAGCAAAGCCACACAACCAGAAAAATCTCCAACAAGGGGTTAAAGCTGGAACAAGATATGGTGCATATATGCAGTAGATTATTTCTCACTCATTAAAAACAGTTACTGAAATTAAGGAAAAAGGACACTGTTAGCCACAGATGGACCCTGAAGGATCATAGACACAGGGAAGTCAGTCAGGCAGAGGAAGTCTATGATATAGGATATACCTTCCCCGCAGAAGAAAAATAGGCATACATGGCAAAAAATTTACAATCCAAAAAGAGACTCAGAGAATTCAAAGACAAACAAAGTGTTCTAGGAAAAAAAGAATATGTGAAGGGCCTTGAATGAATTCAGCTCAGTTCAATTCAGTTCAGTCGCTCAGTCGTGTCCGACTCTCNCTATGATATAGGATATACCTTCCCCGCAGAAGAAAAATAGGCATACATGGCAAAAAATTTACAATCCAAAAAGAGACTCAGAGAATTCAAAGACAAACAAAGTGTTCTAGGAAAAAAAGAATATGTGAAGGGCCTTGAATGAATTCAGCTCAGTTCAATTCAGTTCAGTCGCTCAGTCGTGTCCGACTCTCTGAGACCCCATGAATTGCAGCACGCCAGGCCTCCCTTGGCCTGGCATGCTGCGATTCATGGGGTCACAAAGAGTCGGACATGACTGAGCGACTGAACTGAACTGATTTGATCCAAGATCAAATTTGTTATAAATATGTATGTGTGTAATTTAGTCCAAAAGTAACAAAAAGGAGAATGAGGAAGATAATTGAGTCTAAGTAAAGCATATATATTAATATATATGTGTATATGTACATACATATATGTGTGCATATATGTATGTATGTGTATATATATATATATGTGCACATGGTACCAGTACATTCTCATGAAATTGGTTAGAGGGCTATAATGTTTACAGAAAAAGGTTGAAATCACTCTACCTACAGCATTCAAGTAATAATTTTAATTTGTTGACAAATTGCATTAGTATTACTTTGATAATACTATATAATAGTAATAGAGTGAATTAACTCACTCAAGATCAGCTCCAATCTCCTTCTCAGGAACCTTCCTGACAAACTGAAACCAGGACAATGAAAAGCCATATCTTTCCGATTTATTGAATTTCAGATGTTAGGCTCTCCATATTATAGTAGTTGGGCTTCCCAGGTGGTTCACTGGTAAAGAATCTGCCTACCAAGCAAGAGACTCAGTCCCTGGGTCAGGAAGATCTCCTGGAGAACGAGATGACACTCCAATCCAGTATTCTTGCCTGGGATATATCTTATGGACAGAGGAGCCTGGCAGACTACAATCCATGGGGTCACAGAGTTGGTCACAACTTAGCGACTAAACAGCAAAATTGTAGTAGAAATGGGATGGGTTGGCACTGGTAATCGGAGTAGTAACTTCTGAATTAACAGTTTTTCTGATTATGCAAGGAAGGATACATCTCCTTTGAGAAACAAGTCTGTCGCTTTCTTCTGGAAGTCATAACTAGAAAAAGGTCCAGCTTTTTCTTTCAACTCTTTTAACAAATTTGAGAGCACCTGATTTTCTGAGTTAAAGCACTTTATACTTAAAGTAGCAAAATTATTTATATTATTAAAATAGATAAGTTATTATCAGAAATGCTTATAAGCAGCAAACTTTTCAACAACTTTGGATTGGTTGTTTGCTCTAGTTGACTTTGAAGGCTTTGAGAATCTACCTATCACTACATGATGGGGCTTTACTAGCCCATGGAATGAGTCTCTTCAATTCTCATATATAGTCTCTTGGAATGAAAGGCCAATTTAAAGTGCTTCCTTGGTAGTATGTGTGATGTTTCAGAAGGAAATGTGAAGTATAAGTGCTAGCATTAACTGGCTATTTCCAAATGTATGATATGGCTTAAAAGAGCTTCAAATTCAAGACACAGAACAAGGAGAAGATCTATGATAGGATTAAAATATCTCATATTTTGTATCTTAGTGAATAGCTACAGACCAGTAGCCTTAGTAAAATTATCTTTATAATCTCAGATGCTGTTCCAGAAGTTTTTTTTTAAGAAGAATATAAAACAAAACTTAGTGCCTTGTATGTAAGCTATAAATATAGCAGAGCAATTTTCAGTCTTTCCTTAGTGTACTATTAACTCTCTTGCTCTTTCTATTACTTTGCTTTCCATACCTACCTGGAGTAAAACAAATCTTCTGTAATGTTGATTTCATGATGATGGGATATCAGGAACAGGAAGAAGCAAGAAATATAAATGTCTTCGGATATAATAGTTTTTGGTAGTGAGATATACTATATACTATCCACAAATAGTTAAGGGTTGACATTTTAGTAAATGTTCTTAAATCCAAAGGTTTGCGGTTGGTTGTGATGTCCTGTGTAGAGTGAAAAACTAGATGCTATATTTAAGCCACTATTATCAATAAGAAAGGAAGTCTTGTTGACATCTTTGATTTTGGAAGGTATATGGATTCACAGTATGTATTGGTACATGAGTTACCTCCTTACCTAGTAATCTCTAATGTTTGGAGTAGTGAAGAGCAAGACAGGTCTCTTTAGCAGGCTCTAGCTTATGGGCAAGAATCTTTGCCACTTGGTTCCTATGACATAGTATACTTAGTGTTTCTCTAAGTAACACTCTCCATTATAGAACAGGATTCTGAATGGAGCTTGTGGAAATCCCTGGCAAGGGAACCAAAGTGTAGTCCCATAAATTTACCTGGGAAGTCATGAAGTATTCTATAAACCACTTTGCTTATGATAAATAATTCCTGGTTTGCAAATGGAACCTAACTGAGATTAAATGCCTGACCATGAGATCAAATATGATCCAAGGACTTGAGATGCCCATCATTTATTATTATGTGATAACCCAAGCTATCAAATTGAATGTTTCAAGCGGCACACCATCATCAAATGGTGGTAGTGTGCCCAACACTGGGCTGGGGAACATGTGCATTATATAAGCAGCAGGTCCACACACCCAGTGCACCTTCTTTTGCTTGCACTTCTGCTCCAGCTTCAGCTCGTGCTCTGGCAACCTAAGGAGTCTCCTATCACCAGGTGAGTAAGAGAGAAAAATGTAGAATCTGGTTTATTGGTGATTGTATATGACATGCAAGTACCTGTCATAACTGTTTTGCTGGGCATTACAACCCCATTAACCGGTGGTTACAAAACACAGAGACATTATCCTGTGGGGAAAACTAGTTGTCCATTTGTCCTGGAGTCTTAGATAATCTGGGGTTTGGATTTGTACTTCCTGGGAGTATGATTGAATGGTCAGGGATGTGGAAGGAATAGTATTGGAGGATTGATGGTGACAACGTATATACAAGAAGGAAAAGCTATGTGGATGGTTGTCTCAGAGTGGGAGGATATTTGCTTTTTACCTAACAAATACTTTATTAATGGCATCCATAACAGAGATGGCTCTAAGTAATCAAATAAATTCCATTTCTGAACGGAAATCTCTTTCACTACAACTTATAAACAAAGTGGCTGTAGTGGCAGAGGCACAAGCCATATGTTGTTTTTTAACATAGAATTTTATGCAAGGCTGATCTGGCTACTGTTGCTGTCAAGGACCCACTTGCTAACAGCTGAAGAAAATGCTGAGCTGCTCATTGATATAGGATATGAAGGGACCGGTCATTTATCTTGGAGCTGGTTGATTCTATTGGATTTCTTCTATCATGGGGGAATTTTTACCTTATACTGTAAAGAATATTTATGTTGAATATGGATTTTCTTTTTGTAACCGTCATGCTTCTGCAAGGATCACTACCATATGGCTTACTGTAAATTTTCTGTGTAATATATTTTGTATATTACTGCTTCTGGTTATGGAATTTATTCTGCAGTAAAAGAAGTGAAGTAGGCAAGTTGGCTGTCAAATTGGACATTTAGTTAAGGTATTAGCTTGCAGGCAATACATTACCAGATTACAGCATAGTCTTTGAACTTGTGGCAAATATACGGTATTCATGGAATATATGAAAGAGTTAGTATTATTTTTTTCTATTTTGTACCTGATAACCCATTTGCAATTTTTTTGCATTCCATTCTCTTAACCTTGAACGCTGCTTAAGGATTGAGTGACAATAATTGCCTCATTGAACTGGAAGTTGGGACATCTCAATGCCATTTTTAGTGCCTGACACTATTGGACTCCAAAGCCAAAAAAGCTACATTGGCTAAAGTGATCGGCTTTCATTATTAATCATGATTGCTACTATTCAATGAGGCAGGAAAACATGTCTAAATCTCCCGGAATTCTTAATGTGTCTCTTAATAATACCACATCCAGTAGTGAAGTTAGTGAAAGAGTATAGAAACCCAATGCAGACAGGAAGACCAGGGTTTAGATCCCTCAGCAAACAAGACTGCTCTCAATTCACTCTCCATTTCTTGCTGCTGTTTGACAGCTCTTGTCAGTTTCTTTGCTGTATTGTGAGGCACACACATTTGAGCACTCCATCTCTGTCCTTCAGTTCAGTTCAGTTCAGTCGCTCAGTTGTGTCCGACTCTTTGTGACCCCATGAATCGCAGCACGCCAGGCCTCCCTATCCATCACCATCTCCCGGAGTTTACTCAGACTCACGTCCATCGAGTCCATGATGCCATCCAGCCATCTCATCCTCGGTCGTCCCCTTCTCCTCCTGCCCCCAATCCCTCCCAGCATCAGAGTCTTTTCCAAGGAGTAAACTCTTTGCATGAGGTGGCCAAAGTACTGGAGTTTCAGCTTTAGCATCATTCCTTCCAAAGAAATCCCAGGGTTGATCTCATTCAGAATGGACTGGTTGGATCTCCTTGCAGTCCAAGGGNATTTTTTAATAACCATAATAATTCCTGCTATGCCCCTTTTTGACTTTGCCATTCTTATAAAACGTTAGAGCCTATTTCCTCTGCTCTTGAATTATGTCTGACCTTGTGACTTGTTTTAATGGAGAGAAGGTTGCAGAAGTGACTGAGACTGCCTTGGATGTTGGTCTCTTTGAAGATGAGAGTCCACATGGAAATGAAGTGGAGGATGCAAGTAAAACAGAAGAGGTGGAGAGACCTATAGACCTCTGGTTACTATGTGTTCCTATTTTTTTTTAATATTTATTTTAATTGGAGGCTAATTACTTCACAATATTGTAGTGTTTTTTGCCATACATTGACATGATGGTGACTGCAGCCATGAAATTAAAAGATGCTTATTCCTTGGAAGAAAAGTTATGACAAAGGGAAGGAGAAGAGAAAACCTCCAGCTACTGGCCATCTGAGAAATCTTACCTATAGCACCAAATATGTGAGTGAGGTCATCTGGTGTCCACTCACGATAGTTGAGCTGTCAGATGACTACAGTTTCATAAATGATTTCAGAAAAGACTGGCAGAAAAACTGTCCAGATCTGAACATGAGAAGTATGAAAATGTCATTTTAGCCATTATGTTCTGAGGCTTTTTACTCAGTAACAGATAAATTTTAAAATTCAGTTGATGACTGAATTTAGTTAAAGTCCAAGAAATGATACTATTAAGGCTTATCAGAACCCTTAATTATGTCAAAAACATTTTTTTTCAAACTTCAGAAGTGTCTAAAAACATATGAAATGCTCATTATGTAAACTTCAAGTTGTAAGACTAAAAACTGATTTAACGGTCGTCTGATCAATGAATTTTATAGCCATTTTATAGAAATTATAAGAAGAAGAAATATTAACACTTTAGGGAAGAAATAACATCTTAATTATATTATTGAACATTTAGTTACATAACACTATATGACTGATCCTATTTTACATGCTTTAGGTAAATAGATTAATTTATTAAACCTATTGAAACTCTATAAAGTACCTAATATAATCCCTCTAAGAAGTTGACTGAGAAGCTAGGAAATGTGTCCAAATTTACATGGCTAATAAGTGAAGGAGTCATGTGTCTAAGCCAGAGGGCCTAATGTCAGAGTCTGGGTCTTTCCCCCAAGCTCTGCTAAGTTATATTAGATTTTATCACCAACACTATCAGGTGCAGTAAAAGTGCACCTTAAAATGAAGTCAGTTGGTATCACTACTCTCACTAAATTCCATGGATCTGAACTTTGCCTTAAAATAAAGGCAGGTATCTAGTGTGATATATACTCTCATCATACATTATTTGAGGCTTTTGACAGTGACACAAAAATTGCTTTGACAGATTGACAGCATAGATTCATTTTGCTGATAGTCTACTTAAATATTTAAACTGAAAGACTATCATGGCCTAGATTAAAATATGAACAAAGAATTTTGAGTAAGGGATTTGGAAGCATTTATAAATGGAAACAGAGGATTTAATAACAGAAGCAGTTGCAAGAAAAGACTGTTTTATTTTTTGTTCCTTGTTTTCAGTGGCAAATTGCACCTGAGAAGTCTACTTACCATCCTTGACATATTTCATAACTGGAATCTCATTAGATTATCACTACGTCATTATTAGAATCTCAGACCCTTAAAAATACTTTTGCCTATTTTCTCAACTCTGCTAATCTTAAATGTTTTCTCCCTCTTTAGGGAACAGAATGATTTTTATAATTTAATGAAGTAGTTCTTTTCTTTATGCTTTAGTAAAGTAACAATATAGTATCCTTTAAATGTCAGCAGAATATGTACCAGCTATGCTTCAAAAAACCATTGGTTTATTACAATTAAGGGCTTCCCTGATAGCACAGTTGGTAAAGAATCCACCAGCGATGCAGGAGACCCAGGTTCAATTCCTGGGTTGGGAGGATCCCCAGGAAAAGGGATAGCCTACCCACTCCAATATTCTTGGACTTCCCTTGTGGCTCAGCTGGTAAAGAATCTGCCTGCAATATGGAAGACCTGGGTTCTGGCTCAGCTGGTAAAGAATCTGCCTGCAATATGGAAGACCTGGGTTCTGCCAGGAGCCAGCGTGAGGAACTCCGCCCATGGCAAAGGTCATGAGGAAGGAGGTTTGGCATAGGCAAAGGTGTGATCAAGCCTCAGGAAACCCCCTGTTCCCGAGCATCTACCCCCCAAACCAGAGTCTGTTTTATGCTCTCACCTACACCTCTGACTTTACAGGGGGCTCTCCCCCATAACCATTTTTCTCAGAGAAGGAGTTAACTTGCAGCTCCAGTTAATAAAAATTCTTGGGCATGACAAGAGTGTTTCAACTTACAAACTCCTCTGAAGGTCCTCTAGCCTGCCTGAGCAGGTTCATCTGGCCACATGTGATTGTTTACAGCCTTCCAACCATGAGAGTAATGAGATGCTTTAAAACTTTCTAAATACAGACTCTTTGGGGAAGTTAGAAATTATTAGTATAGTATAGTGGGTTGATTAGAAATTTTTTTTTCCATTTTACTTTATTATTATACTTTACAGTACTCTATTGGTTTTGGCATACAGTGACATGAATCTGCCACAGGTGTACACGAACTCCCAAACATGACCCCCCCTCCCACCTCACATCATCCCTCCGGATCATCCCCATACACCAGCCCCAAGTATCCTGCATTGAACATAGACTGGCGATTCGTTTCTTACATGATAGTATACATATTTCAATGCTATTCTCCCAAATCATCCCACCTTCTCCCTCTCCCTCTCCCTCAGAGTCCAAAAGTCCACTCTACACATCTGTGTCTCTTTTGCTGTCTTGCATACAGGGTCCTCATTACCATCTTTCTAAATTCCATATATATGTGTTAGTATNAGGAGAAATAAGTATTAACCTTTAAGATTAATCATGTTAACCTTAGGTTAAGTAAATTCCTTTCTTGATTGTAATCCACCACACTCTCATCCTATAGGAATGCAACTTTATTTGGAGGGTGGCACCTGGTTTAAGAAAAAATCACCCCTGGAAAAAATATGTTTTCTGGTTAACTGACCGTTATCAGAAAGGGCCATAAAATGTCAGCAGGCCTCATGGCCATAAGATGATGTAAAATCCATAAGACCTTTGTATAATTTTATATGAAGCACCTGATTGTGACAAGCGTCAGGTCTGCTGACCCCCACATGACTCTGTATTCATCCCTATGTATAACAAAATGTATATAAACAAACCTAAAAAATAAAGAAATCGGATCAGTTTCTGGAAAGACTGATTCCCCCATGTAATTTCTTTCTTGCTCCCCATTTTTCTGGCTGAATTCCCATCTAGAATGTGGGTACTCACCAAACCTGCTAATTTTGCTTGGGCTTCTAAGATCGGACCGGGAAGGCCTCAGTGCCTCCTCTCCTTTGGAAGAACGGAAAGACGCCTGTGGCCTACGTAGGTGGTGATTGGTATTCCACATAAACCAAGTTATTCAGCCTCTTTTTCTCTACTAATTTTCCTACTACACTATCCATTTCTAATCTCTCTATATATCTGTAATTAAATAGCTTTTTTCCTAGGACGCCTACTCCATCTCCCCTTCAAATTGCCCTGGATACACTGGGGCTGGACCCCGGCAAGTGGTGCCCAGAACAGGCTATTTGAAGGTAGGTCCCCCAAGCAGTTAGGGTCATCAGTCCTATTGCCACCCCCTTGGAGCAAGTAGAGTCATCAGTCCTATTGCTCTGGAAAACTAGGGTCATCAGCCCTGTTGTTCCCCCAGTGTTGAGTTTTGGGGATGGATAGGACCCCACTTAGGGTGCTGCAGACCCCCCTGTAGGATAGACAGGGTGAGTAGGAGTGGTTTCTTGATGCTTTAGTAAAGTAACGATATAGTATCCTTTAAATGTCAGCAGAATATCTACCAGCTGTGTTTCAAAAAAACATTGGTTTATTACAGTTAAGGGCTTCCCTGATAGCACAGTTGGTAAAGAATCCATCTGCGATGCAGGGTTGGGAAGATCCCCAGGAGAATGGATAGCCTACCCACTCCAATATTCTTGGGCTTTCCTTGTGGCTCAGCTGGTAGAATCTGCCTGCAATATGGAAGACCTGGGTTCAATCCCTAGGTTGGGAAGATCCCCTGGAGAAGAGAAAGGCTACTCACTCCAGGGTTCTGGCCTGGAGAATTCCATGGAATGTACAGTCTATGGGGTTGCACAGAATCAGACGACTGAGTGACTTTCACTTTATTACAGTTATGATCACAGTCAAATTTTCATATTTAATTGGCACAAGTAAACAATCCATTGGTTGACCTAATATCAAGCCACTGATATTGGGGAAAAGCTGGAACAAACTGAATGTGATTCAATTTTAAATTGAGCAATTCAAATTTATCAACCTGAAGTTATGATTCTTACTTATTATGCCTAGGAAATCTTGGTTTTAAAAAGAGTTTCAACTTTGTGGAAGAAAATCTTGGAATATACAAAGTATCATTACGGTACCATAAGTGACCAATGAAACAGCCTACTCGCTTGTACTTACCTCAGCAATTTTGAATATATCAACATAAATTTAGTTAGTATATGTGAATATATTAGAGCTTCTAAGGATTATTATAAAGTAAAATATATATTTTGAATCCAATTCTCCCAGCCATGTTCTTAGCACGTATCTATACAATTTTCAACACCAGTAATCCATGCATTCTTTGGTCCTCTTTAATTTTAATTTCTAATCTGCAGAGCTATAATTTTACTATGAAACAGCTGTAGGCAAATGATAGCATTCTTTTTATCTAGTATGTGATATCACCTCCTTGATGTTTTTATCCTAAAGAAGGGACAATATGGAATCAATGTGTAAGAAAAGGTGGCATTTCAAAAAATCATCAGTAGAAATTATTTACTTTCATTGAGTGTATCAGTTCAGTTCAGTTCAGTCACTCAGTCGTGTCCGACTCTTTGCGACCCCATGAGTCGCAGCACTCCAGGCCTCCCTGTCCATCACCATCTCCCAGAGTTCACTCAGACTCACGTCCATCGAGTCCGTGATGTCATCCAGCCATCTCATCCTCGGTCGTCCCCTTCTCCTCCTGCCCCCAATCCCTCCCAGCATCAGAGTCTTTTCCCAGCATCAGAGTCTTTTCCAATGAGTCAACTCTTCGCATGAGGTGGCCAAAGTACTGGAGTTTCAGCTTTAGCATCATTCCTTCCAAAGAAATCCCAGGGTTGATCTCCTTCAGAATGGACTGGTTGGATCTCCTTGCAGTCCAAGGGACTCTCAAGAGTCTTCTCCAACACCACAGTTCAAAAGCATCGATTCTTCGGCGCTCAGCTTTCTTCACAGTCCAACTTTCACATCCATACATGACCACAGGAAAAACCATAGCCTTGACTAGGCGGACCTTAGTCGGCAAAGTAATGTCTCTGCTTTTGAATATACTATCCAGGTTGGTCATAACTTTTCTTCCAAGGAGTAAGCGTCTTTTAATTTCATGGCTGCCTTCACCATCTGCAGTGATTTTGGAGCCCAAAAAATAAAGTCTGACACTGTTTCCACTGTTTCCCCATCTATTTCCCATGAAGTGATGGGACCGGATGCCATGATCTTCGTTTTCTGAATGTTGAGCTTTAAGCCAACTTTTTCGCTCTCCTCCTTCACTTTCATCAAGAGGCTTTTTAGCTCCTCCTCACTTTCTGCCATAAGGGTGGTGTCATCAGCATATCTGAGGTTATTGATATTTCTCCCGGCAATCTTGATTCCAGCTTGTGTTTCTTCCAGTCCAGCGTTTCTCATGATGTGCTCTGCATAGAAGTTAAATAAGCAGGGAGACAATATACAGCCTTGACATACTCCTTTTCCTATTTGGAACCAGTCTGTTGTTCCATGTGCAGTTTTAACTGTTGCTTCCTGACCTGCATACAGATTTCTCAAGAGGCAGGTTAGGTGGTCTGGTATTCCCATCTCTGTTCTTATACCTCTTATTTACCAATAATGGATTTTTGAATTAGTTCTATGGTTTAAGATGTCATTTATATACTGATGACTTCAAAGTCTGTAGTTCTAGACAAGACCATCTCTTGGACTCCAGATTCATATATCCTATTGCCCAGCTGATATCTACATATCTGTCTACTGATTCATGAATTAAAAAGTTCAAATCCAAATTCCTTTTTTTTTCTCTTATGAACTTTTCCATATTAGTGAATGGAAACTCCATTCTTATAGTAGGTCAGACCCCAAATCATGGAGTCATCATTGACTTTCCTCTTTCTCTCATATGCCACACCTAAATGATCTTCAAATCCAGTCAGCTATACTTTCAAAGTATATCCAACTCAGTGATTTCTCCTTATTTTCTGTTGTTTGTGTTTATGTTTTAAAAATTGTTTTTAAATGAAGGATAATTGCTTTATAATATTGTGT
>SJYX01012925.1:163784-193479 GCA_006410675.1 Oreotragus oreotragus
GAAGGAGAGGGAGAGGGAGAGGGAGGGATGATTTGGGAGAATAGCATTGAAATATGTATACTATCATGTAATAAACAAATCGCCAGTCTGTGTTCGATGCAGGATGCAGGATGCTTGGGGCTGGTGCATGGGGATGATCCGGAGGGATGATGTGGGGTGGGAGGTTTGGGGGGGGGGGGTTCATGTTTGGGAGTTAAAAAAAAAAACTAAGAAAAAAAATCAATAAAATAAAATAAAATATCAAAAAAAAAAATCCTCCAGTAGCTCCCTGTTTCTCCTACAAGATAGCACAGTTTCTATTCCTCCCTTCACTGTTCTTCATCTCTGCCTCACTGGTCTACTTGGTCTTCCTTAACAAGTCAAGTCACTCAGTTCAAGCCTTTGTATTTGCCTTTCCTCTACCTACAAAACTTTCACCCACTTTTCCACGTATTTTACTCACTCATTTCCTCAGGTTTCTACTGTAATAGCTCTTACAAAGATATCTCTGTCTACTTTACAGTGGAACTGGCATCTTCCATTCTATCACTTTATCTTCATTTCTCCATTTCTTTTTTTCTTTTTAGTACTTTTAATCAGCACCAGGGGCTTCCCTGGTGGCTCAGAGGTTAAAACGTCTGCCTGCAATGTGGGAGATCCAGGTTCAATCCCTGGGTTGGGAAGATCCCTTGGAGAAGGAAATGGTAACCCACTCCAGTATTCTTGCCTGGAGAATCCCATGGATAGAGGAGCCTGGTGGGCTACAGTCCACGCGGTCACAAAGANAAAACGTCTGCCTGCAATGTGGGAGATCCAGGTTCAATCCCTGGGTTGGGAAGATCCCTTGGAGAAGGAAATGGTAACCCACTCCAGTATTCTTGCCTGGAGAATCCCATGGATAGAGGAGCCTGGTGGGCTACAGTCCACGCGGTCACAAAGAGTCAGACACGACTGAGTTACTTCACTTCAATCAGCACCAGGATACTTTTTCTTTTGTTATTAATATTATTATCTTATGTCTCCCCACTAGAAGCAAGTTTCTCAAATGCTGGTAGTTTATTTCTTTCACTGCTATATTCACAGTGCCTAGAAAGGGTCCTCCCCAGGGATGGGTCAGTCAGTCAGATCAGTTCAGTTGCTCTGTTGTGTCTGATGCTTTGTGACCACATAGACTGCAGCACACCATGCTTCCCTGTCCATCACAAAATCCCGGAGTTTGCTCATACTCATGTCCATTGAGTCAGTGATGCCAAGGATAGGTAGCCACTGAATACTTAGGCAGTAAAATGAAAATTTTGTTAGTCAAGTGCTACAGCTTTCAATCTATAATTGATGCAAGAGTACCAAGAAAGTTTCTCTTTCAGAGGAGTAAAATCCAAGATTTAAAAATTGACCTCTAAATTCAATGTTCTCTCTATCTGGCACCCTTCATCCTATAAAAGTTGCAAGATCTCTACAACAGACAAATCTGCATAATGGTGTCACCCACTGCTCACTTTACCCACTACTCACATATCTGTGGATACTCTGATCCCTTATCTGGCTTTATTCTTTCCCACACCATTGATTTTGTCAGCCTGTCTGAATATTTTTAATCTTTCCCCATTTTCTTAGCTTCATATTTTCCTTCACTTTTTAAAATGTCTTTTCTTTTTCTGTATCTTTTATTTTCTTTGCTTCTTTTGGTAAGAAATATCTCCCAGTATCTTAGGGGCCTTGAATTTTATTTTCTTTACCTAGCAGGTAAAGAGAATTTGAAGACATCTAGACATAGCCCATGCAAGCAGAGAGTTAGCAAAATGTACTGGATACAATGTTACATTTCATTGAACGTACTGAAGGGCATTGTTTTACTTTGGCTAGATTTAGTGAGAACTAGTGACTCGATGGACATGAGTCTGAGTGAACTCCGGGAGTTGGTGAGGGACAGGGAGGCCTGACGTGCATGGGGTCACAAAGAGTCAGACACGACTGAGCGACTGAACTGAGTAGAGAAGGAAATGGCAACCCACTCCAGTGTTCTTGCCTGGAGAATACCAGGCATGGGGGAGCCTGGTGGGCTGCCGTCTATGGGGTCGCACAGAGTCGGACACGACTGAAGCGACTTAGCAGCAGCAGCAGCAGTCTGCAAAGACATTGTTTTTCTGAAGTTACAGTTTAACTCTGTATAGGAAAATATATTATGGAAAACTTAGAATAACATGCTAGGCTAAAAACTAATCTCCTGCTGGGCCATGGAATATACAAAATAAGCCTGGGGCATATTGAGTACCAAAAGGTAATGAAGGAACCTGAGAACAAAGCAATGAGTGTTTGTCAAAGGCACACAGGAGCCAACTGAAAGCGCTCCTAATATAAACCTGAAGTCACTGGAAGAACAACAACGAAAGAGTAAATACATTATTATCCAAAGCATGAATAGATTTTCATGAGTCTATAATGACATAATTAAGTGATGCAATAAGGAAATGGAAGAGAAGATATAAATTCTGTTTTTATACAGAAGAATTCCAAATAATTTATGCAGTCACTCCCCTTAAAGATGTGAGGCGTAACTCTTCACTTTTTAAATGTGGACTGTGCTTTTTTGCTTAATTCTAAATAATATAATATGAAAAAAGGTGAAAGAAGGACAACTTTACATAGCAAAACTGATAATATACCTCAGAAAGGTAATGAAGGTTAACCTCAGCAGTGATGGTCTAACTGATAATTTATATTTTTTTTCCAAATTTCTATTTTATATTAGAATGTGGATGATTTACAGTATTGTGTTAGTTTCATGTGCACAGCAAAAAGTGGTTCAGTTATGCACATACATATACATATATCCCTTTTCAGGTTCTTTTCCCATATCACTTATTGTAAGATATTGAGTAGAGTTCCCTGTGCTTTACAGTAGGTCCTGTTGACTATTTAGATTATACATAGCAAGCAAAATGCAGATGTTAATACAAAACTCCTAAATTATCAAACCCCCCCCTACTTTCTCCTTTTGGTAACAATAAATCTTTTTTCTAAATCTAGTGAGACTCTTCTGTTTTGCAAATAAGTTCATTTATATGATATTTTTTAGATTCCACATATAAGTGATATCAAATGATGTTTGTCCTTTTTTATCTGACTTACATCCCTTAGTATGATCATGTTTAGGCCCATCCATGTTACTGCAAATGGCATTATTTTTATTCTTTCTTATGCCCGAGTAATATTTTACTCAGTATATGTATTCCTGGCTATTTTAAATAGCGCTGCAATGAATATTGGGGTATATGTATCTTTTTGAACATTTATGGTTTTCTCTGGATATATGCCCAGGAGTGGGATCACAGGATCATATGGTAGTTCTATTTTTAGTTTTTAAGGAACATCCATACTGTTCTCCATAGTGGCTGCACCAATTTACAGTCCCACCAACAGTGTAGGAGGGTTCTTTCTGTTTTTGCCACAACTTCTCCAGCATTTAATGCTTGTAGATTTGATCGTATGTACTCTTGCTATGATGTGATAAGAATGGCATCTGTTGTCTCTCCCCCCTAAATTATGAGAGAAACATCAGACAAACTCCAACTGAGGGAGCTTCCTACAAAATATCTGACCAGTACTCCACATAACTGTCAAAGTCATCAAAACAATAATTTGAGAAAATGTTATATCCTAGAGAAGCCAAAGAAGACATAACAACTAAATGTAGTATGGTGTTCTAGATAAAATTCTGGGAAAAAATGGTCATTAGAGAAAACTATTGAAAATACGAAACAGTTAATAATAATGCATTTTTTATTCATTAGCTGTGACAAAATAACTGTAGCAATGTAAGATATTAGCAGTCAAAACTATGCACAGGATATATGGGAACTTTGTGCTATCATTGCAAAGTCTCTGTAAATTTAAAGGAAGTTTATTTTAAAAGTTGAGTCTAAGGAGATGATAGCCATTGTGCTCTCTGCCTTTAAGACTTTTTTTTTTTTTTTCTTTTCTTTGAGTAAATATCCTAAAGACTTCAACTGGAAATAGTCTCACCTTAGATAAAGAGTAAAATCTACAGGGACTTTTTGTTGGGGTCTGGAGGTTAGGACTTCACGTTCCAATGCAGAGGGTGAGAGTCAATCCCAGATCAGAGACCTAAATCCCACATGCTTCATCACTCCCCCCCCAAAAAAATTAAAACAAAACATAAAACAGAAGCAATTTTGTAACAAATCACTAAACCATCCACATTAAAAAAAAAAAAAGAGTAAAATCTATTAACATTGCTAAATCACATAAATACCTGTTGCTATTACTTTCAATTTTGTTTCAAATATTTTTTCATTTGGCATGTTTAAAGAAAGTAAGGAGATCCAACCAGTCCATCCTAAAAGAGATCAGTCCTGAATATTCACTGGAAAGACTGATGCTGAACCTGAAATTCCAATATTTTGGCCACCTGATGCGAAGAGCTGACTCATTGGAAAAGACCCTGATGCTGGGAAAGATTGANCCCAAAAAAATTAAAACAAAACATAAAACAGAAGCAATTTTGTAACAAATCACTAAACCATCCACATTAAAAAAAAAAAAAGAGTAAAATCTATTAACATTGCTAAATCACATAAATACCTGTTGCTATTACTTTCAATTTTGTTTCAAATATTTTTTCATTTGGCATGTTTAAAGAAAGTAAGGAGATCCAACCAGTCCATCCTAAAAGAGATCAGTCCTGAATATTCACTGGAAAGACTGATGCTGAACCTGAAATTCCAATATTTTGGCCACCTGATGCGAAGAGCTGACTCATTGGAAAAGACCCTGATGCTGGGAAAGATTGAGGGCAGGAGGAGAAGGGGATTACAGAGGATGAGATGGTTGGATGGCATCACAGACTCAATGGACATGGGTTTGGGTGAACTCCGAGAGTCGGTGATGGACAGGGAGGCCTGGCGTGCTGCAGTTAATGGGGTCACAAAGAGTTGAACACAACTGAATGACTGAACTGAACTGAAAGATAGTGGGGACATCACTGTATGTACCTTCACCCACATGATGAGATTTCATGGAAGGTTATTCTCTCCTTCCTTCCAACACCATTTGGCTTCCCTTTGTTACCTTTTGCTATGGATCCTCAATGAGAAGATATAGAAATACCCTGGATATAAAAGCAATGAACTATCTTATTTTCCCTAAATTCCTTTCCATTCTCTGCAGCTCCTCATATTGGTATACCTTCTTTTCTAACTCTCACCAGATGAAATCTGAGGAAGAAAACATCAATCCATCTATACCAATTATCCATCTTACCTAAGACAGCCCAGATCCAACTCTAAGGGTCTTGCTTATTGCTCATCATCACAAAAGAGGCAGCATTCTTACCTGGCCAATGTTTCTTTATTATTTCTGGTCTCCATCATTCTCTTGGAACCCCTTCAGTTCAATTCAGTTCAGTTGCTCAGTCGTGTCTGACTCTTTGAGATGCCATGGACTGCAGCACACCAGGCCTCCCTGTCTTCTCCTCCCACCTTCAATCTTTCTCAGCATCAGGGTCTTTTCCAGTGAGTCAATTCTTTGCATTAGGTGGCCAAAGTATTGGAGTTTCAGCTTCAGCATCAGTTCTTCCAATGAATATTCAGGACTGATTTCCTTTAGGATGGACTGGTTGGATCTGCTTGCAGTCCAAGGGACTCTCAAGAGTCTTCTCAAACACCACAGTTTTCAGAAGCATCAATTCTTCGGTGCTCAGCTTTCTTTACAGTCCAACTCTCACATCCATACATGACCACTGGAAAAACCATAGCCTTATCTAGACGGACCTTTGTTGGCAAAGTAATGTCTCTGCTTTTTAATATGCTGTCTAGATTAGGCATAACTTTCCTTCCAAGGAGTAAGTGCCTTTTAATTTCATGGCTGCAGTCACTACCTACAGTGATTTTCGAACACCCCAAAATGAAGTTTGTCACTGTTTCCATTGTTTTGGAACCCTTTAATCTCATCAAGTTTAGACATCCCTTTAGTCAGAAGTTAGATGGATTGCGATAAACAACTTTGACTAGGTGGATGGACCACGTAGGTCTAGATTTCCAAGTCTGAGCTTTTGACTTATTCTTGAGAAATTGCTCTGTTGTCAGAGCTGTTTTCAACAAACATTTAAAGCACAGTTTACATAGGTTACCAGTGCTTCCAGGAAGGGCACCTCTGCTCACAGGTTTACAGTCCTGAAGCATATCCCTTCCTGGGGAGCAAGGCATCAGCTTCTCTGCCTGAAAGTCTCCCCATGAAAAAACAGACAAGGAAAATCATTACTTTGTCCAGATCTAGGATGCACTCATCTGACATATATCAAAAGGGTGATAGCAATCTTTGCATAATAACAGAAAAGCATTCTCAGAGAGGCTGTTAGATTGCTAAGGCCGCTGTTCCCTTTCACATCATCCTTTTGCAAGAAACAGTACCAATATTTATAATTGCCAAAAATTTTAGGTATAAAAATATAAGATAAACATCTAAGATGTTTCATTAGCATCAGGATACCTAGTGCTTGTGCTTAGTCGCTCAGTTGTACACGATTCTTTGCAACCCTGTGGACTGTAGCCCACCAGGTTCTTCTGTCCATGGGATTTTTTCAGGCAAGAATACTGGAATGGGTTGCCATTTCCTTCTTCAGGAGATTTTCTCAACTCAGGGATTGAATCCATTTCTCCTTTGTCTCCTGCATTGCAGAGGAATTCTTTACCTGCTGAGCCATCAGAGAAACCCAAGATACCTAGTTTTACAGTGAAATTTATTTGTCCTAAAAACAATTATATGAGACGAGTGTTATCCCTAGTTGACAGTTAAGGAACCTGAATCTTAGCAAGGTTAAGTAAGGTATTTATGATCTCTTATATAACAGCTAGATATGGAACTGAGCCCAGGTATATTTTGATTCCATCTTACTCCCTAACTCTGCTTTATTAAAACAAGTAAACAAGGGATCAAACAAACAAAGAATAAAAGAAATACTCTTGGCATGTCTAGATACCATATTTGTTTGCACAAATTTCTTTTTGTGTAATTGACAGATTGAGAGTTGATGAATATAAAGTCCTCGGTAAACAGGAAGGAGAGCAGAGAAAGGAAAGGGAAAATAAATCGTAAGATAAAAGTACTTTTATGTTTCATAGTCATTTGTTTAACATGTAAGATAAAGTGTTAGACTTAAAGGCAGTGCAGTTAGCAATAAAATAAAAATTCATGATGCTGGGAAAAAAGAGTGGAGGAAAGATGATTTCATGCTGAGAATCTAGGTTTGGCATTCAGTGCAAATCAAGAGCCCTTTTAGGAAAATACTCCGTGATCAGCAGCACAACCTAGAAGATGGGCCAATTACAAGAACCATTTACGTACCTGTAGCAGGATGAAATCTAAAAAGAATAATCAAAACTGCTATTGCTGGATAGTTCAAAGTGACAACAGAGAACAGCTGTGAATTTTTAGTGAAGAAAACAGATTGCAGCATAAGCAACAGAAGTTTGTTTAACTGCCTGTGAAGAGCTGATTTGAAATAGCTGTCTCTTCTGGGTCATTGGCAATGAGATGGTTCTAAAAGGGTTCTTCTCTGAAAGCTCACTTACAGACCATTTTAAGTGGTTTTAGAGCATGGATTCCAAGTATAATCAACCCATCCTCATAAATAATATCTAGAATTCTCTTCGCACTGGGTCTGCTATCAAAATGTCTATTTTTTTCTTTTGTACTTTTAGAATTAGTTTATGGTATGAAGTTGGGCTCTAACTGTACTATTTTTTCCTAAATTGTTGCCTGTTAATTTCAGGTGGCACTAGTGGTAAAGAACCTGCCTACCAGTGCAGGAGACGTGAGAGACACAGGCTTGGTCCTTAGGTTGGGAAGATCTCCTGGAAGAGGCCATGGCAACCCATTCCAGTATTCTTGCTTGGAGAATCCCCGTGGACAGAGGAGCCTGGAGGGCTATACAATCCATAAGGTCTCAAAGAGTGAGACACAACTGAAGTGATGCAGCAACAGCAGCAGCAGCAATTTTATTACCATTAATTGAGTAATCCATCTTTTCTTCTGACATTTATCATATCTCTCATATACTATATTTTGTGCATATGTAGGTGCATCTCTATGTTTTTTGCCATTGTCATGCCTACTTTTGTTGGGCCAATATAATACAGTATTATTTTTGATGAACAGTTGACTTTTTAGAGTGTGTTTTAATTTTCAGTAGGGGAAGGTATCTTGTTCACTATTTTGTCTATTTTTAATAATTTATCCTTCTTGAAAATTTTCAAAATAATTTGATAGTATGAAAAGAAAAGTTTTTAACATGCATGGTATTCAAAAGCCAAAAAGCATAAATGGTATATGGTAAAAGTTCTTCCTCTCATCCTATTTGCCATCTTCCCAGTTCCCTTGTCACCTTTCTCCTGCAAATCAGTAAACACAAAATAGATGGGGAAACTGTGGAAACAGTGGCTGACTTTATTTTTCTGGGCTCCAAAATCACTGTGGATGGTGATTGCAGCCATGAAATTAAAAGATGCTTGCTCCTTGGAAGGAAAGTCATGGCCAACCTAGACAGCATATTAAAAAGCAGAGACATTGCTTTGCCAACAAAGGTCAGTCTAGTCAAGGCTATGGTTTTTCCAATAGTCATGTATGGATGTGAGAGTTGGACTATAAAAAAAGCTGAGTGCAGAAGAATTGATGCTTTGGAAATGTGGTGTTTGAGAAGACTCTTGAGAGTCCCTTGGACTGCAAGGAGATCTAACCAGTGCATCCTAAAGGAAATCAGTTCTGAATATTCATTGGAAGGACTGATGCTGAAGCTGAAACTCCAATACTTTGGCCACCTGATGCGGAGAGCTGACTCATTTGAAAAGACCCTAATACTGGGAAAGATTGAGGGCAGGAGGAGAAGGAGATGACAGAAGATGAGATGGTTGGATGGCATCACTGACACAATGGACATGGGTTTGAGTGGACTCTGGGAGTTGGTGATGGACAGGGAAGCCTGGTGTACTGCGGTCCATGGGGTAACAAAGAGTCGGACATGACTGAACAACTGAACTGAACTGAACATTTGTTTCATATGCATACATCCCGTTTTTTTTTTTTTGCTTTTGAACTGTGGTGTTGGAGAAGACTCTTGGGAGTCCCTTGGACTGCAAGCAGATCCAACCAGTCTATCCTAAAGGAGATCAGTCCTGGATGTTCACTGGTAGGACTGATGTTGAAGCTGAAACTCCAGTTCTTTGGCCACTTGATGCGAAGAGCTGACCCATTTGAAAAGACCTTGATGTTGGGAAACATTGAGGGCAGGAGGAGAAGGGGATTACAGAGGATGAGATGGTTGGATGGCATCACCAACTCAATGGACATGGGTTTGGGTGGACTCTGGGAGTTGGTGATGGACAGGGAGGCCTGATGTGCTGTGGTTCATGGGGTCACAAAGAAGTCAGACACAACTGAGCAACTGAACTGAAACCAGAGATTTAATTACCTACAGTCCTAGGCCCTGGTAGAGCCGTTTTTTGAAATAAGATACAAATAAGTAAGATAAAGTTTTAAGACTACCTTTGTTAGATTAACTAAAGCCTACAGCCATACCACCCTGAATGCGTCCGATCTCATCTGATGACGGAAGCTAAGCAGGGTCGGGCCTGGTTAGTACTTGGATGGGAGATTAGCCAAGTGTTTTGTTTTTTGTGTTTTTTTTGATGGGCTGAAACAGATTTAAAACAAAGGAAATGTCATTTCCCTGTCTCAACATTTCCTTGTCATCAACTGGAAATAGAACAATTTAACCAAGTTTGGCAGCCTCTCTTTAATCTTCTGTTTGGACCCCTAAACTTCAGCATATGCATTATAGATACGTATTTTATTTATCTGCAGCTTTTAAGCTTGTCTTAACATACTTCCTGGTAGGAATATCTTTTTATACCGTTATCAAAATGAAGAAAATCCTCATTAAAATTACTAGAAACACTTGAAGATGCCAAAGTAATGCAGGTTTTTCATTCTTCCCTCACTTAAATAGAAAATCTGAAAAATAACTCCTTTATCCACTTTTGGTAAAAAATGTGTTCTGGATTTTATATTATTTTAAGCCACAATATTTTGAGAAAGATCTTTATTTGCTTTACACAGCAGTGAAAATTATGCATTACAGGTTGCACGTGTGAAGGCTCAGTCATTATATCACATCCAGCTCTTCTGTGAGCCCTCTGGACTGTGGCCCACCAGGCCCCTCTGTCCGTGGGATTTCTCAGGCAAGAATACTGGAGTGAATTGCCGTTTCATTCGCCAGGGGATCTTCCCAACCCAGGGGTCAAACCTCTGTCTCCTGCACTGGCAGACAGATTCTTTACCACTGAGCCACCTGGGAAGCCCGTATTATATATTAACATACTATATATCACCATGATATATAATTAATATTGCCTTTCAAAAAGTTTTACCAGTTTTTTAAAAAAACCTGAAAGTGATTTTTAAGCTGTATGTTTTCTTCAAAAGAAGAAATGCCAAGCTTTTACTTAGGAAAAAAAATTCCTTCTAGGAAAAACCTGGGATTTACTGCATCATTCGTATTTTCTTCTTTTTCCTCTTTTTTTCTGACATTTCCACTGTTTTTCTCTTCTTGGCTGATGCCAGGCTATTTCCCCTTGTTGGCTTATTACTGTCACCAGTTAAGCTACATTTCTCTGCATCTGGTTTTGGCTGTTTTTCTTCCTCCTGGACTGCATGGGCAGATTCCTCTTTGTTGCGTCTGGACTGTTCTTTACTTACTAAAACACAAGAGACAGTGTGTTTAAAGGCTGTTTTTCCCTCTAAAGTAAAATAAGTTGACAATAAAATGAAGTTATCTGGCACTCCTCCACCTCAAGAGATAGCTTAAATTTTTTAAAAGATCAGTTTCACTTACCAGGAGCAGGCTCAGTGGCAGTAGGCGGGCTTTCTTTTGTGTCTGTCCTTCTGTCCAGCCACACGCCAAGACACGTCAGCCTGGCGTTCGTGTTTATTTCACACAATAGAGACGGGGAAACTTTCTATAATGTGAGAAAGAAAATGTGAGATAACATAAAGGAATTTTAAATAATTTTGTTTCCATAATCAAGTTACCTTAATTAAAAACTTACACAGCATTTTCTTGAGTATAAAAGGAATGCTGTTTAGAAAATACTTGTGACCTTGACTCATGATTGGTTTGACTATGTCCACCAATTTCTAAGAAAAGGAAAGGCACTGTTTGATCTTGTTCAGTTCCAGGTTTTAACAAAGAACCTTGCACAAACTAGGTTCTCAACAAACCACACTCAGAGACTGTTTTGTAAGAGAGCAAGACTCTGTAAGAGGGAGACGACCAGAGAATTTCAATGTGTAATTATCTGGTTCCAAACTACTGTTAATTCTACAATTGACTGAAAGTTACCCATTTTTTTTCTAGCAACAGCAGGATTTTTATCTAACAGAAGGTTACAGAGAAGATCATCGATATACAGAAGAGAAAAATATGCTGTTTCTCTGATTGAATGAGCAGGAGTTCTGGGATCCAGCCAGTTCAGACTCACCAATACCAACCCCTGGGGCAGCACTATGGAACCCTAATTTTAAAACCATGAGTATCAATCATGCCTTGAAGAGATTTTAAACATGTCAAAGATCTGTGCCCAATGAACCTTTAAGAAAATCCACCTCACTTAACTCAAAGTCATACTGACAGTAAGACCTGCATCTGGTTTATTTATATTGTGTTGAGACACTGACCTTGTCCTGCTTAAGCTTCCACATTTTGATGAAACCATCGCTCGATGCTGTAACAAGAACATGATGCTCTGGAGTTTCAAAACTGAACATGCCTTTTACCCTAGGACAAAAACAGTGACACCGTAAAAGAGCCTTTCCTTCAGACAGTATGATGCTGCTAGAAAACTTCCAGGCACACAGTCTCTTGACTTTTCCAGGCTTTAGGTGTTTCCAAACTGCTCAACGAACAGTGCCAAAAATTTAACATGCCTCACAATCCCATGAGTTGGTTGAGTCATTTTCAGGGTCTAAATTCCAAGATAGAATTGACTGTCAACCATACCTTAAGAAGGACTTGAAAAGATGATATACAACTATAAATAATCAGGTTATCAGGAATAAAAGGAATTATCAGGAATTAAAGGAAATAAAGATATTCAAACCCCCTCCACCTCAGGAAACTATATTGAGAGACAGAGGTGACTGAGGCCTCCTCCCCTTGTCCTCAGGGCCTACCACCCACCTTCTGAGCTACTATTATTTTTCTTCTGGATTATGGAGTAAACTAACTGGCCTCTGGGGTTCCATTTTTGCCCCCTAACAACTTTTAAAAAAATCAAACCATGTTATTCCCAGGCTTAAAATTCTACGGAGGCAGGTTCGGTTTCAAAACACCACAAGAGGGAGGAAGTGGCTGGGACATAGAAAACCCAACACCTGCAAAGGCACTTGATATAAAACTCAATCTCCTTCCCACAACACGCCAGGCCTGGCACCATCTGGCTCCCTCTGACCCAGTGACGGTCTTCTTTCTGTTCCTAAAATACACTAAGCTCTTTCCTCCCTCATGCCACTGTGCCTACAATTCTCTCCCTTTTAGAAATAGCTCCTTTATCCCGAAGGTCTCATTCCCCTTTCCCCAATCATCCCATCCAAATAAGTTACCTGTGTTATTCCCCAATCATAACACCTATTTCCTTCCTGTCAGGGTTGCCTGAGTTCTTGTTTATCCTATTTGTTGCCCCTGATAAGGGCCAGGAGAGTGCAAGCTCCTGCTGCAGTTTTTCATTATGGATGCTCAGCGAATACTTGTTAAATGAACAACCAAATATCCATGAAGAGCTATACGGCCTTGAAGAATAGGCTCCCCTCCCCAAAACCAGGCGGGTAGAAACTAGGGCCTGGCTATGAGTGCAGTACTCTATTTGTAAAGAGAGATTTCTTAAAGCTAAACTATGATATAGAAAATGAAAACTAAGAGTTGTTTTGGACTTCCTTGGTGGTCCTGTGGCTAAGGCTCCATGCTCCCAATGCAGGGGACCCGGATTCGACCTACATCCCACATGCCACAATGTGCTGCAACTAAGACTCTGTGCAGCCAAATAAATAAGCATTTTTAAAAAATAAATAAGTTGTTTGAAACATAAAAGAGCATGCAAATAAAACACATTACATGATCACCATTTTACACAATTACAGCAGAAGCAGTCAGATAGAATTGGGTTGGTTCCCTTCTCCATCACCTAACAGGCTGGTAACCTTGGTCCAGTTATTAACCACTGACCCTGAGACTCACGTCTGCCTGCAGAGATACAGTGAGCGCTAAGTGCGAATACTTGTTAAATGAACAACCAAATATCCATGAAGAGCTATACGGCCTTGAAGAATAGGCTCCCCTCCCCAAAACCAGGCGGGTAGAAACTAGGGCCTGGCTATGAGTGCAGTACTCTATTTGTAAAGAGAGATTTCTTAAAGCTAAACTATGATATAGAAAATGAAAACTAAGAGTTGTTTTGGACTTCCTTGGTGGTCCTGTGGCTAAGGCTCCATGCTCCCAATGCAGGGGACCCGGATTCGACCTACATCCCACATGCCACAATGTGCTGCAACTAAGACTCTGTGCAGCCAAATAAATAAGCATTTTTAAAAAATAAATAAGTTGTTTGAAACATAAAAGAGCATGCAAATAAAACACATTACATGATCACCATTTTACACAATTACAGCAGAAGCAGTCAGATAGAATTGGGTTGGTTCCCTTCTCCATCACCTAACAGGCTGGTAACCTTGGTCCAGTTATTAACCACTGACCCTGAGACTCACGTCTGCCTGCAGAGATACAGTGAGCGCTAAGAGGTCATGGAGATGGACGCAAGACAGAGGTCAACATGTCATTTATTTCTCCTGCAGGAAAAGCCGAGTGTAGGAAGGGCCAGTGGACGGGCAAACAGAGGAAAAAAAGACGAGCGGCTGGGGCAGAGCTGATTTTTTTCCCACTCAAGTATGAACTGAGGGTTCCAGGCCACAAGTGTAATGAAATTATTGAGAAAATAAGTCTGTTGTGCCAATGACTAGTCCTGGTGATGACTTCACCCCCTTTGCATCACTATGGCCAAGACAATATTCCCACCATCCTCTTGGAAAAAAAAATAAGCTATGTAGATATGTCTATTTCTGTAGTCATTCACAAAAAAGTCTGCCTTATGAAGCCACTGCATTTATAAGAGACCCTCCACATACAAGCACACAGAGATTAGTGTGTAAAAAAAAAAAAAAGGTACCTGTTTTCATGAGCTTTAAACTCAGAGAGGCATGTTAGGGAATCACAGTCAAAAAGCCTTACAACCTCTTCATCTCCAGCCACTGCGAGGACAGATTCCTAACAGAGGGGAAAAAACCCACACATTAACACCCAGAATGTCATCAACAATTCTGACCATCACCGTATACACGCAACTCCCACCACTGACTTCCGATCACTCACTGAAAGAAACGCAACAGAAGACACTCTCCTCGCATTTGTGATGGTGCCACTGATGGACGCAGTGTCGAGCTGATAGACATCTATTCTGTTCAGTATGACAACTATGTATTTCTCTCCTTTTGGCGACCATTCCACTATGTGAGCATCTGTAAGTTATAAGAACAAAGCTGTTGTATTTCATAGATAAAAGAAACTGATCGGGGGTCATAAAAAATATAGCAAGTATTTACACTGTGCACTTTCACAACCATTATCCCATTAAACTTTCACAGCAAACTTATGATGCATATTTTTGTGAGTTAGATTTTAGACAAGGAACTGGTTTGAAGAATCATTAAGGTCATACAGTTCATAAGTGGCAGAGCCATGCCAAAAATCTCAATAGAAAGAGGAGGGAAAAAAAGTGACCTAAGGCCTATGCTCTCAGAGAGCCACCACTGTGTAAGGAAATAACTGCAGGTGTGTGGACACGTGAACTTGTGTGCATACACATTCACAGCCTATCAAATTTTCAAACGCATTCTAAACAAAAACACTCACTTTGGGCTTCCCTGGTGGCTCGGTGGTAAAGAATACACCTGCCAATTCAGGAGACATGGGTTCGATCCCTGATCTGGGAAGACCCCACTTGTCTCGGAGCACCTAGGCCTGTGCAGTTACTGAGCCCTCGTGCCTTAGAGCCTACGCTCCACAAGAGAAGGCCCTGCCGTGAGAGGCCCGCACACGGCAACGGAGGAGCAGCCGCCAGTCGCTGCAACCAGACAAAAAGCCCTTGCGGTGAAGAGCACCCAGCACGGCCAAAGATGAAGCGGAAAAGCCAGAAACCACTCACTTTGTTTTATGTTTTTTATGAATGCCGATCTTCCTTCCACAAGATTCCATGTTCTGCAAAACAGGAAGCTCACTTACCGCATGATCATTGACTGACCACGCGTAAAGCTAAGTTTAATGAAGACAGAAATGAACATTTACTTGGCCATTCAGAAGAACCACCTTCTTTCTTATGGCAATGCCCGAAATATTTCTTATCAAGCAAGATTAGAATTCGCTCTGCTCCCACAGTCCTTTCCTCTGCTGAGTTCACTATATTTTCAAAAGGCTTCACTTCCTAAAATACTTCTTTATATAAGACCCCTCTCTGCTCCACAGCTGACTGCAATGCAGCATGTGTGTTTGAATTTAGAGCTTTTCATCCCCCCCTTTCCTTATGAAAAGGTTGGTAAGCGTTCAGCTTTACCCTGGTGTCTGACAATGGCAGACAGTACAGAAACAGTACCAACAGCAACTTCCCTGGTGGCTCAGATGGTAAAGAACCTGTGTGCAACGCAGGAGACCTGGGCTGGGAAGACCCTCTGGAGAAGGGAAAGGCCACCCACTCCAGTACTCCCGCAGCACAGCTACTCCAGGGGGTGGGCTCTTAATTTTGAAGACCAAAGACCACAGCTTAGTAAAGGTGCTCCTGGGCCTTCATGACTCACCTCAGTGTCTTATCTGTACCCACAGACAGGGCCAACTTGCCAGATGGGTGAATGGAAAGGAAGGTCACGTGTCCTCTAAAAGGAAACCGACAGTTAGCCCCCAGCTTGACTGGCACCTGGAGATCACTGAGGGCAGGCGGGACTCACTTGTGAGCTCTGATCGCCTTCAGGCACTCCCATCTCCTCGCGTCCCAGACACAGATGAGGCCGTCCTCGGCTCCGCTGATCAAGTGCCTATTGCCATGGAACTTCAGGCAAGTGATCGTGCCTGTGGGAAAATCAAGCCCGACAGTCTCTGTTACGTGTAATCATGCCTACAGCTGTACTGCCAAGCCAGCCACCGACCTTTTGTGACTGAATGAGTGTGGCTATATTCCAGTAAACCTGCATTTGCAGAATCAGGCCATCAGCCCAGATTTGGCCTGCAGACTGCTGACTCCTCTGGCTGCAAAGTCTAAATATTCATATTTTGTCCTTTTCAGAATACTGCATGAATCCCTGGGTCAGTGCTCTCTCTGCACAAATCTGGGTCAATTCTTCACATGGCCCTTTATACTGAAAGTCAAAGATCTGTGAGGAATAACTGTGCACACATCCCCTCTAAAAACCAAGAAAAATATGTGGCCCTATGTACTCCTCACAGTGGGAGACTCTAGCCATGTCTACCCACGTCTTCCTCCTTCACTGCTGTCTTATTTTGGAAGTGTTGCTTTCCCACATCTACTACTTCTGCCCCTGATTCAACCTGTTACTTGGAAAAGAGCTTATGTACTACCAGCCATTTGCAAATAGCACTTGTACATGAAACGAAGGAAATCAAGAATCCTGCTTCATTCATCCCCTATCTAAACTCTTCCCAGGTCAAACCCTTTCTTGAGGTTGAACACCTGTGCAGACCAAGTACAGACCAGACTTGTTCAGCTTATGTCTCCAAGCCCAAGGGACGGAGAAGCCTTCCTTGTACGAACTGGGACTAGGAGGCAGAGGAAAAGGAATGAGCACTGAAGTCACCCAAAGCTGAGCTGCTTCCGAGAAGCAAGACACTTGTCAAAGTGGCTAAGGACTATCTCACAGGGCACTTAAGGAGGACACTGATCACTCCAAATTTCTGCTACGAACAAACAGCAGACTCTGGGCTGGCGAGAACCTCTGAAATAGACGAAAGGTAGTGTAAAAAGTCGGGTATTTATCTTATCTGCCTTTTGTTGCAGAAAACTACTTTCCTCGGGCAAGTTTTTCCAAACTGAGCACCTGAGTAAGAGGCTCTACTGTCCTGAGTCCTTCCTTCCCCTTCTTCTCCTGGGGCACACGTGAACCGCCTCCCTCTCTGCTGCCTGGGAAAACCCAGTGACAACAGCACATGGTGCCCAACACTAGGGGCTTCCCCCGTGGCTCAGCTAGCAAAGAGTCCACCTGCAGTGCAGCAGACCTGGGGTCAATCCCTGGGTTGGGAAGATCCCCTGGAGAAGGGAAAGCTACCCACTCCTGTATTCTGGCCCGGAGAACTGCAAGGACTATACAGTCTATGGGGTCGCAGAGAGCTGGACACGACTGGGCGACTGTCACTTTCACTTCACTGGGGCATAAACCCCGTCTGTCCCTCGATCCTGCTGCCCTGCTCAACTTCACCATCAACGTGAGACCTCAGCCGTGACTAGGGGGTCTCCTCCTGACCTCCTCCACTCCAGTCCCTCACATGGCTATCCCCGGGAGCTTTTCCACAGTAAGTCTCCAGCTCTAAGAATCTATCCCCTGACCACAACCTCTCACCGTTCCAGCCCTCCCCGGCCTTCCTCCACTCACACTCACCTGCTTTATGTTCGGAGATCTGCAGATCCTTGACACCCTAATCTCTCTAGGCCAACACCCTATTCTTTCTCCAAAATCCTCTGTTCCCATGTAAATCAATCCTTCTCCCGCACACACCAATTAACTTTCCTTTGTCTATAGAACTATGTGTAGCCTACTGCAAACATGTCCATCGACAGCTTCCAACTCCAGCAGGCAGGCTCTCTGCTGGTTCTCGGAGTCTCTCCCACACTCACACTGCCAGCACTTTCCTCAGGCCTGCACTGCTCTCTGTCCCCATTCAATCCCGACCTCCTCCACTCGAGGTCCCCTAAGATCTGACCCCACTACCTCTCCAGCCACCGCAACCTCCAATGTCGACCTTCTCAGAACACCGAGCACCTTACATGTCCCCAGGCACACATGGTCACAAAAGCAGAGGCTGCAGCTGCAGGCTCAGGTTCTGGTTTCAGCGTTTTGCGACCGTGGGCTGTCCTGTGACACCTCCGAGCCTAGGCATCCTCTTCTCTGAGCCACAGCTGGCCTCTCGTGACACAGCGCTGGGCACCTGGCCCTCCCCCAGAGGCAGCTTCTCCTGGGGCACCGCCTCCGGTGCCCCCCCCACAGCCTGCCCCGCCCTGAGCGTCCTTTCCTCCATCTTGCCAGTGTCACCCGCCCAGCTGACCTCTTCTTATAAAACAGTTCATTTTACTGTCATTTTAAGGAAGCTTTCAGTGAAAACTTGCTCACTTCTGCCCCGCTAGACTGAGTATAGTGCTTCCATTCTGGCCCACTACAGACTGTGAATAACCACATTTTGTCCACTTCTGTATTTCCTAGCACAGAATCTGCTCATATGAGACACACGAATGGTTCAGCTGAAGTCGAACCATAAAGTAATAACGCCTCAACACTGTTGTCTGAAAGGACACGGCTTTCTTACCATTGTGATGCATGAGCGCCCCATGGTCGACTTTCTTTCTCATGTCATAAATGTGAATGGTTTCATCTTTGCTCCCAGTGACTACAAAGCGGCTGTTGACAGCCACCGCTGACAAGGAGGCAGTGTGGGCGTGGTGGGTGAAGTCGGCCACAGGAGCCCATCCCTGCTGAAGGGAAAAGCACGCGGTCAGTGAGCGCCACGGTCACAGCACAGCTCCCTACAGAGGCAGCAGTGGCTTCACGATCCATGAAAACCGAATGGATTCCACCAATGGAGAACAGCCAGGACAGATTCACAGAAGTGAATAAAGAAGGGACAGTAAGAGAACAGACAGGCAACACCGAGCACCATGGCTTTAAAAACAATTACGGAGACTGGGCTGGGGCTTCCCAAGCGACTCAGCACTAAAGAATCCACCTGCCAGTGCAGGAGATGTGGGTTTAATCCCTGGGTCGGGAAGATCTCCTGGAGGAGTAAATGGCAATCCACTCCAGTGTTCTTGCCTGGGAAATCCATGGACAGGGGAGGCTGTCAGGCTACAGTCCATGGGGGCACAAAAAGTAAGAAATGACTGAGCGACTGAGCACATTTATGGGCAAAGATTGGGCTACAGGGACTTTAAAACCTCATCCAATCCCTTAACTCCTCAGCAGGTTTACTTATCCGTGAGCCTCCATACCATACATTCACTCCAACGTCCCAATTTTGATTTGAATATATTCACTCAAACACTGAACGACTATTACGTGCTTGGCGCCATCTGACACAGTGAACAAGAGAAACAAAAGCGCATATTCCAGTGGAGCGTCACCCTGTAGGAGTGACAGTATGACATCACACAGAGCAAGTGTCTATATAATGACAAGACCAATATAGGAAAATAAACAGCATTTGCATTGAAACCAATATAAGCTATGGAGAATGACCAATAATGAGGTCTCAAGACCCCTACGCTTGCTGCAATGTAACTCTCAGATTGAACGAATGTGATTTGTTCAGTGCAAAGAAAGACTGCTGAATACACACACATATCCTGCCCCCCCATTAAAGGAGATGCATCATGAAGTACTAGCAAACGAATAAACCAAGGAAGAAATAAATTAACCAAATTTGTTCGAATACACTTAGGAAATCTCATAAATTAATTCCTAAAAAACAACAGCAAAACAGTCCTTCTGTCAATCAGCACAGAGCAGTCCTCTTTCGAGTAAAGGTGCAACATTCCTGAGGGGCTGCTGTGGCCACAAATCAGAGAATAACCTTTATTTGTACATCTTACAGAAGGAACATTCATCATCGGGGCTACTGCCTGAATAGCTTTAGAGGCAGTACTAGGTTAATAGTTAAGAGCTTTGAGTGAGAGGGGAGGGAGGCTCAAGAGAGAAGGGATATTCACGTAACTATGGCTGACTTGTGGTCTTGTAGGGCAGGATCCAACACAACAATGTACAGCAATCTTCCTCCAATTAAAAAATTTAAAAAAAGAGCTTCAAGCATCAGAGACAGCTTGAAAGGTTGAGTCCCAGTCAGCCAATTATTAGCTCAGTGGCCCTGAACAAGCAGCTTAACCTATCTCAACTTCTGGATTCTCATCTGTAAAAGGGGGACAAGTGCATCTGCCTCAGAGGGTTGCTGTGAGGGTGACTATGTGTCTGCAACACAGAAAGCACTGTTATTACAAACAATAACACCATCAGTAGCGTCATCTTCTGAGTATTCAGAACACGTCACCTTTCAACCAGAGGCAGATGAATACCCAGAGCACACGACAAAATAAACAAAAGCAGTTTAACTACGTTACATACTTCCAATTTTCTGGTTAACTCAAAACTGACACCACAACATCTTCATAAAGAAGTATTCAATGATTTCTAGGAAATTATCTAAGGAATTCCTTTAGAGGGAAAACACAGTATGGGGCTAAAAATTAGATCTTCTTTCTAGGAGGAAATTTCTGAGTATTTCCTAACTACCTGAGTACTCCCAATTCCAACACGTAGTAAAATACTTAACATTTCTGGTGTTGTTGAGTCGCGTCAGACTCTTTGCAACCCCGATATTTGTAACAGGACAAGCTCCACGGGGCTCTGTAGGTAAGAATACTGGAGTGAGTGGGCCATTTCCTTCTCCAGCGGATCTTCCTGCACAAGAGACTGAACTCTCTTCCCCTGCGCTGGCAGGCAGATTCCCTATCAGTGAGCCACCAAAGCCTACAACACTTATCACACTTTGTTGTAACCTTTTCTCTACGTTATTTGCCTTCCTCATCATCTCCCTACGTGGTTAAGCTTTCCAGTGTAGAATCCATACTTATGGCTTCTTCGCACCTCCACTGCAAGTAATGGTCCCCACTGGAAGGGCCCAATAATTAACTAGTGTCGTTTTACCAACGAAGCGTTTACCTGAATCCAGCGCGAAGAGCTTGCTAAAATTACAGGACAAAAACTCAGGGAAAGAGCGAACCGTTCTTTCAACTTATGGGAACGACTCTTAAATTCGTAGTCGACGGCCCACAGGCCCATTTGCAGAAACGCAAACTTGCTTTGTGCACCGCAGTCAGAATGTTCACTACAAAAGCCACATACCACATCTTACTAAATGCCTTCTCCATGCTTCAAAAGGCTAAGTATATTCCATATGTATACTCTAAGTCTCTTGATTTCATTCATCGATGAACCCCTAACACAGCAGACGGTGTGTTCCTCTGAGGTGCTGTTTACCTAGGCCGCTGGGAACCAGGCCTGACGCCCCGCCGCCCCACCACCCGCGGTCCCTGCGCGCGCGGGCTCTCACCTCGCGATGGCCGTCCGCCTCGGGCTCAGGGTGTACAGCGAATCCAAAAAGGACCTGCTCGTAGCATCCAGCAACCACCTCCATCCAGCGGCGCACGCGTCTCCTCCACTGCGAACCCGGCGCGGCGAAGAGCGGAAGTGACGAAAGCGGATGCGACGGGAAGGACGGTCCTTCCCGGGTCGGCGCTCAAGTTACGTCAGGCCCGTGGGGCTGCCTTTTAGAGGCCTGCATCCATGGTGGTGGGTGGGGCGGGTGGCTTCCGGCGGATCAGACGTAATTTCTAGACGATCAGGCGGAATTTCCAAGGAGGGAATAAGGAAGGACACCCCTTGAAGAGGTTGCTCATTTCAAGGAGGAAAAAAACCTGGGCGCCAGCAAGCATTTTCGAGGGAGCCTTGCGCTAGGCGCTTCTGAGGCGAGTGGGCGGGACAGCCTCTGCGGAGGCCCCCCGTTTCCGGGGCGTCTACGGAAGGGGCGGGCACTTCCGCTCGGCGGGAGTCGGAGAGCGGGCCCGGCGCAGCCGCGCGGTGTGTGTTTGTGGATCCCGGACCGTGGTGACGGGTAGGGTGTTCCGTCTCCTAGTTGTGCTGGAAGCCGTTTCTCGCTCTCATTCTCTGAAACCGCGCGAGGAAGGGTGATCTTTAGGGTTCGCCTTGATCGGAAGGGTCCGGTTCCCGCGCTCCCGCCCGGGCCGCATACTCTCGCCCAGCACCTTTCCTTCTTTCTTGGTTATGGCTTGACGAACCCTTAAGTACTCATCGGCCAACGTTATGGCAAATTCCGGAGAAGGACAAGGACCCTCTACTCGAGGGGAGTAAAGACAGTACTTGGAAGATGACGGGTCTACTCATTGGTGAGTTTCCGGAAGGAAATCTCATTTAATTTCTTTTCACCACCTTTCCCGAGTTAGCCGCAAAGTCAAACGGTAATAAAAGCCAGTATGAGTCGCTCAGTCATGTCCGACTCTGTCCCGTCTCCTGTGTCCATGGGATTCGTCAGGATACTGCAGTGGGTAACCTTTCCGTAGTCAAGGGAATCTTCCCGACCCAGGGATCTAACCCAGGTCGCCCGCAATGCAGGCGGATTCTTTACCAGCCGAGCCACAAAGGAAGCCCAAGAATACGGCAATGGGTAGCCTTTCCCTACTCCAGGGGATCGTCCCGACCCAGGGATCGAACCCGGGTCTCCCGCCTTGCAGGCAGATTCTTTACTGTCTTGAGCCGCATTTTCGTGAGATACAAAGATTCAGAGATGTGTCTGAAAGGACAGCTTCGTACAGACTTCCAACAGAGTAAATATCGGAGCGTAAAATGAGTCTCCTAAGCTCCCTAACGGTGAATATGACTATAGGAGGTTGAAACATACATTGCTGTCGACTTTTCAGCCCCTCCCTCCTTGTGGACTGGAGTACAGGCCTATAGCGCTTAGGCTCTTGGACTCTGAGGACGTTTGTTCACCGATGTTGAATGAAATTTAAAACTACAAATAAATGGATACGTTCAGTAATATTAATGAGATTATTATAAGATTATATCTATCCCACATGATTTATGGATCTTTGACATTTTTACCTCAAGCTGCTTAAGTTTTAAAAATACTCAATAATCCTCATACCTTGAGCTATAATTTTTAGATATCATCTTCCAAATAATCTTAACAGTGTTTATTATATAAACTTAACAATCATTTGACAATGTGGACCACAACAAACTGTGGAAAATTCTTCAAGAGATGGGACTACCAAAACACCTTACCCGTCTCCTGAGAAATCTGTATGCAGGTCAAGAAGCAACAGTTAGGACTGGACATGGAACAACAGTCTGGTTCCAAATTGGGAAGGAGTATGTCAAGGCTGTATATTGTCACCCTGATTATTTAACTTATATGTAGAATACATCATGTGAAATGCCAGGCTGAAGCACAAGCTGGAATCCAGATTGCCAGGAGAAATACAATAACCTCAGATATACAGATAACACCACCCTTATGGCAGAAAGCAAAGAAGAACTAAAGAGCCTCTTGATGAAAGTGAAAGAAGAGAGTGAAAAAGTAGTCTTAAAACTCAACATTCAGAAAACTAAGATCATGGCATTCAGTCCCATCACTTCATGGCAGATAGATGGAGAAACAATGCAAACAATGAGAGACTTTATTTGGGGGGCTCCAAAATCACTGCAGATGGTGACTCCAATACTTGGGCCACCTGATGTGAAGAACTGACTCCTTAGAAAAGACCTTGATGCTGGGAAAGATTGAATTCAGGAGGAGAAGGGGATGACAGAGAATAAGATGGTTGGATGACATCATCACCTCAATGGACATGAGTTTGAACAAGCTCCATGAGTTGGTGATGGACAGGGAAGCCTGGCGGGTTGCACTCCATAGGGTAATAAAGAGTTGGACACAACTGAATGACTGAACTGAGCAGTCATTAATTTTTATTTTCAATAAAATTTTTCACATGGTCATTAAAAGGATGGGTAAAAGATAAATATGAGCACAAGCAGCAGCAAAGAACACAATTAGAATTTTAATGTTAAAAGCAGAAAATATATCCTTTGGTGGACTTGAGATTTGATGAAACTTCCTGAAAGTATATTTCAGTTCAGTTCAGTTCATTTCAGTCGCTCAGTCGACTCTTTGCGATCCCACAAATCGCAGCACGCCAGGCCTCCCTGTCCATCACCAACTCCCAGAGTTCACCCAGATTCACATCCATCGAGTCGGTGATGCCATCCAGCCATCTCATCCTCTGTCGTCCCCTTCTCCTCCTGCCCCCAATCCCTCCCAGCATCAGAGTCTTTTCCAATGAGTCAACTCTTCCCATGAGGTGGCCAAAGTACTGGAGTTTCAGCTTTAGCATCATTCCTTCCAAAGAAATCCCAGGGCTGATCTCCTTTAGAATGGACTGGTTGGATCTCCTAGCAGTCCAAGGGACTCTCAAGACTCTTCTCCAACACCACAGTTTAAAAACATCAATTCTTCAGCGCTCAGCTGAACTTGATAATACCCAATTCATAGTGGGAACTCAGATTGTATAATCACTTGACAGCCTTGTGTCAGATGTACAGTCTCTACCAAGACCAGTTAACAAATAAAGAATTGATTATAGTTTTCTGTAAATGAATGTGTGACTTTGTTCCAAATCCCTGGGGATAGATAATACCATGGTCTAATTTTGGCTTTCCAGATACCGTATCTTTACTTGACACAGACTCAAGTAATCTTCAGAGTCACAAGGTATTTGGTAGAGCAGCTTGGAGCATAACCTGAATCTATTGCTCTGGTAGCATTATGGGTCTTGGTAATAATTCAGCACATCTACAGTGACACATGTTCTCCCCAGTATTCAGAGGCTTTTCAAGTATTGGGGCTGGGACTTAATAGTAGATGATGTAATGTAAATAGGTTGTTTTATTTACTTTGGTGTAAATATAATGGCATCTGACTCCAGTACTCTTGCCTGGAAAATCCATGGATGGAGGAGCCTGGTAGGCTGCAACCCATGGGGTCGCGGAGGGTCGGACACGACTGAACGACTTCACTTTCACTTTTCACTTTCATGCATTGGAGAAGGAAATGGCAACCCACTCCAGTGTTCTTGCCTGGAGAATCCCAGGGACGGGGGTGCCTGGTGGGCTGCCGTCTATGGGGTCGCACAGAGTCAGACACGACTGAAGTGACTTAGCAACAGCAGCAGCAAACATGCTCTATATTTACATACACTCTCCCCCAAACACTAGTGAGGTACTAGGCTTCTGAACTTTCATATAATTTATTTACCTTCAGGCAAAAGAATGTCTTGCTAAGACATTCAAGCTACTTGCCACTTCTTATTCAAAAGATCTAATCAACATGATATAATCAATTTATTAAAATAGTGTGATAACAATTAAAATTTCTTCAGACTGATTTATAGCAGAGAACAGAAGAGAAACAATACTGAGTCAATATCTTAAAAGTATACTGTCGACATTTTTAGGTAAATGCATATTGTGTCTGGCAATATGCTTCTGGCAATCTATTTATTTATTTTACTTTACTATATTGTATTGATTTTGCCATACCTCAATATGCTTCCGCCATGGGTGTACACATGTTCCCAATCCTGAACCCCCCTCACACTTCCCTCCCCATACCATCAGGTGTGGAGGAAAAGAGGCAACTGTGTATAACTACCTGAAGTTATATTGTCCTGCATCATTCAGTTCAGTCGCTCAGTAGTGTCTGACTCTTTGTGACCCCATGAATCACAGCACGCCAGGCCTACCTGTCCATTACCAACTCCTGGAGTTCACTCAGACTCAACTCCATCGAGTCAGTGATGCCATCCAGCCATCTCATCCTCTGTTTCAGTAAAGCAGAAATACATGTTTTTCTGGAACTCTCTTGCTTTTTCCATGATCCAGCGGATGTTGGCACCTGCAGTGCGGGAGAACCAGGTTTGATACCTGGGTTGGGAAAATCCTCTAGAGAAGGGAAAGGCCACCCACTCCAGTATTTTGACCTGGAGAATAACGTGGACAGTCCATGGGGTCTCAAAAAGTTGGACATGACTGAGTCACTTTTACTTTCACCATTATGTGTAAGAAAGGCATAGTCTTTAATTGAAAAATACTTTATTGCTAAAAAGTCCTAACTATCATTTGAGGCTTCAACAAGTCTTAGTAGTAACATCAGAGATCACTGATCACCACACAATACGGACTAATAATGATAAAGTTTGAAATATTCCAAGAATTACCAAAATATGACAGAGGGACACAAAGGAATCAAATGCTGTTGGGAAAATGGTGCCGATAGACTTGCTATGTTAGGACCTAACAAACACCTTGACAGGCTTCAGGGACTAAGGTAGGCCTCACAGGAAAAGCTGAGTCATTGCCCAGTGAGGTCATCCACTCACTTGACCAATCAGCATACTCCCTGTAGCCTGGTTTGAGCCTATCAGGATGTAAAGGACATCCTCCAAGGAAGCTGGCGCGGGAAAAATTAGCCAATTAGTAAATGCCAGGAAACCCCTGCAACCAATCCGCCCTTGCCAACTCCCTGTCTTTGTTCTCAATCTATAAATACTGCTGTAAGTCTGGGCTCGGGGCTCTTGTTGGACTCCACTGCGCTGGATGTGACTTGAGCCCCAGCTCAAGCTAGCAGTAAGCGCCTTTATGCCTTTGTGTTGCTGTGGACGCCTTATTCTCTCAGTCCTGGGGACTTGGACTTCGGGCGTAACAGCTCCATGCAGGGTTGCCGTAAACTTTGATTTGTGTTTTAAGAACAAGCTGGATCTATAAAGGGCAATAAATTGAAGTACAAAAAAAGAGGAGATTCAGCTGTAATTCCTTCACTTTGCTAGTTATGTTATTATGTCACAAATTGTTTTATTTTTTAAATTCTTTTCTCGTATCTTGCTTGTTCTTCTGGTAGCTCTTCTATCAAAGAACCACTAAATCAGAGGAGTGTGAATTGCTGTAGGAGTGTCCCCTGGGCATGGGACGAAGTAAGGAGGACATTTCTTGAAGTCTAATTTTCTTTTTAAATATATGACTCTTTGCATATCTTTGTTTAGGGGGAAGTGGTAGTCTCTCATGCAAAAGGAAAAGAAACACTGAATAAAATTGTTTCAAAATCACGTGCTTTATGTATTTTGTTGCTTCAGGAATCCCCTGGTGCTCTGCCTCATGACCCCAGTGAAATTTTAAATGCTGTTTGTAAAGAATTAGTATTCATTTGAAATTTTTAACATATCATGATAACAGGGTAATTATCATAGTCAGCATCTATTACTATGCTTATTAATTACAATCTAGTACATGAATCGTCACACTTTTACCTGCTTAAGTATCTGTCACATTTTATTTTTAAATAAATTTTATTGGAGTGAAGTACAGTAAAGTCACGTTTTAGAGAAGAGCCTTGTGGCTTAAGAAAGTCTTTTGCTCCAACCAGGAGACGTTTAGAATAGCGTGAAAACTGCAGTGCACGCGACGTAAGCATAAAATGGTTTTTCCTCCTCTTATTTTTTTAATTGTAAAAAGTTAGTGGAGCCAGGCATAGAGCTTAGAAGACCTTAGCGCACCTGGTCCTGGGGCTCCTAATGTAGGAGAATTGATGGGTAAGTTTTGGGGCTTGTGAATGCCTTGAAATTATATGCAAAATTGTATGTGTTCATTTATGGAAGACAGCATTCATAGGACTTCATCACATTTTCAAAAAGATTAATGCCTCTAAAGCTGGTCTGAGGCTATAAATGGAGAAGTAGGTCCAAAACTCTCAAAACCACACCGCTCGGTAGCAGCAGACCCTGGTGTTGCTGCTGCTTTTCACTTCTCCTTGGGCACCAGTGTTGTCTCTTAACGAAGAAGAAGAGTGATTTTTCTCTGTCTAAAGAAAAACACACAATGCAATATACATCTGCTCAAATGGATTCAAACAGCATACTTCCTGCCAAGCCTCCTGTTCTCTTTCCAAACAGAGGGTGAAAAAGCCATTCAGTCTCATTCTCAGAAAACTGCAATTGCCAAGAAACCACCAACCCTTCCACAATAGGGCTTAACTCTAAAGTGCAACGGAGTTTCTAGTTTTGCATTTATATTTCTGATAGAAAAGCTTTTAGCGCCTGAGCCAGGCATTGACTTATTCATTCAACCAGTGTTTAGTAAGCACTTGGCTTTGTTTGGTTTGCTAAAGAAAAAAAGCCAGTCTTCGTTTTGTTGGGTGGGCGAGGGTGGTTAGAAGGTCGATCTGCTGAGCTAAAAGCAGGGTACAGTGGAGAGACGTTGGCCTTGTTAGAGATGTCATGTGAGTCTAACGTGGCTCCTCTGTTACCCTCCTTTCGCCGTGTCATAGGTAGCAAGTCTGTTAAACTTGAGGACTGCAGAGATTGTGCGTGTTTGGATTCTCAGAGGACTTCGATCTCTGCATGTGGAGCTCAGGAAGACAGAGAAAGTGGGCTACTTTCCCTAGACCCAGACCTGAAAGAAATTTGTTTGACCTGCTTCATGAGAATGATCCAGGTGAACTATGGGAGGTTTGCGTTTGAGACTGTTAGAGATCAAAGCAATATTTGTGAACTCTTCCTTGTCACCATCATCTAAAATTCTGCCTGAATGTCCATCTTCATCTCTGGAGTCTTGCTCATAGCATCTGGCCCCTGCCATCTTCCTGGGTGGGTGCAATGTGCCTTATAGACTTCCTCGCAAATCCCAGCCTTCTTACCACCATATCAGGAAGGGTCAGCTCCCACATTCCTTTCCCACTACAGCTCCATCTGTCACTCAGCCAAAATTTTCATTGTCTTTTTTTAAAAAGTCCAAAATAAGAGAAGGGAAAAAGATAATGCTTTTCTGAAAGAGTCTTAACTGATAACATGAAGTTTGATTTCTAAGCTGCTACAATATTTAAGATTTTTTTTTTCCTAAAAAATACAATAAACTGAATACAGCAAAAAAAAAAAAAAGCAGGCTCACAGATAACAAACCAGCGTTACCGGTGTGTGTTGGGTTGGGTCAGGGGCAGGGGAGGTACAAACTGTTGGGTGTAAGACTGCCTCAAGGATGTATTGTACAACATGGAATACAGCTATAATAGCTGTTAATGGAAAATAACCTTCAAAATGGTATAAAAAATTTTAGGGAATTACTATTTTTTAATGTTTCTTTCAATTTTCCACTCCTTGCTGCCAACTCTAGTTAACTGTGCCCATTGCTGCTGCTCTGCTCTGCTCAGCTGTATCTGAATCTGCAGCCCCATGGACTGTAGTCCCCCAGGCTCCTCCATCCATGGGATTCTCCAAGCAAGAATACTGGAGTGGGTAGCTGTCAGGAAGCATTTAACAGGAGGCTTCCTTTGTGCTGTTTTGGATCTGTCAGGAATTCTCTGTTCCTTATTAATTCCTGAATAATCAGGAATTGAGAGGCAAGGCTCTCCCGGGACTAAGGCATCCAGGCATTTCCTTCCTTAGTTTTTCTATACGGTGATAAGTATCCTCTTCCTTTTTATGAACCAAACAGTAAAAGTGATTATTTACAACTCTCTCTTTAATGTGGATGGTCTATGTTTTGTAAGTCTGGAATTTTAATCTTTGTCTTTGCTGAGAATAACTACAGTATATATTCCCACACCATGTTGATTAAAACACCTTTGCTCCATCAGAGCTCTGGTCCCTATGTCTTGCTTTCTCTCTCTCTCTCTCTTTCTACCCCCCCCCTCCCTCTCCCCCCCCCT
>SJYX01012925.1:193661-205136 GCA_006410675.1 Oreotragus oreotragus
CCCCCCCCCCTCCCTCTCCCTCTCCCTCTCCCTCTCTCCCTCCATCTCTCAGGCTATTTCTTTGGAGCACAGAGGCTCTCTGAGTTCACTTTCCTGCCCGGCCTTCTAAGATCCTTTTGAGAAGGTGCTCTGCACATTCACCCCATCAAGAGGGCGCCTGAGGCCTCCGTGAACAGAGCAAGCCCCATGCCAGGAACTTTATTGGCTTTCTGCATAAACCAAGGAATATCAGCCTCTTTCTCTTTCTTATCGGTTGACTCCGGACCACCAGGTTCCGGTCCATTAAAGGACCTCAACAAGCAGCACCCAGAACAGGAGCTTGGTACACATAAGCAGATTCGGACAAGAGTGACCCCAGGGCCTATTGAGGCCGGTAAGTTCTAAGACATGGGTTAAACAGCTGGAAAGCCCCATCACTTTTCTACTTAATCACTTATTTAAAGTTCAGGGACTTAATGAAACGTATGCTGATTTTTTAGCTAGATTACAAACTGCTGTTTCCCTTACTGTAATTGGAGAAGAAGCCAAAAGGCAACTAGAGAAATTACTTGCTCATGAAAATGCAAATCAGGAAGGTCAAAAAGCTATAGCTCCAATTTGTGAGACAGGGACTATTACTGATTATTTGAAGGCTTGTTGAAATATAGGATTAGAAATTGAAAAGATGCAAATGCTAGCTGAAACAATGGTTGCTGCCTTAAGAAAGGGAAATGAAGGATGCTTTACATTCGGAAATAACCATTTAAAAAGGGACTGCCCTAAGAAAGCGGAAAAAAATATATATATATATATAAAAATAAAAAACCTCCAAAAATCTGTCCTCACTGCCGTAGAGGAATACGTTGGGCCAAAGATTGTAAATCTAAATTTGATATTAAAGGGAAACCTATTCCGAGAAACTCCAAACAGGGGACCCCCCCCCCAGGACCCCTTCAACAAAAACCTGGGGCAAATTCCAGCTTTTTCCTCAAACCCTCAACATCTGGCAGTGCTGCCATCGATATACCAGGTTTGTTTTTAGATAATATGAAGTTAATGAGCTGTATTTAAATTAAAATTCAAGTGAACTGAAAAATAATATGTTTATTTAAATTTAAATATAATTTAAATGTAATTGCTAATTAAGATATGTCTTAAGTCATCAACATTATATAATACCTTTATTATGCTTAGGTTTAAGGTAAACTAAATTTGTCAACAAAAAGGTAACTCTTTATATATATAAAAACTTTTAGATAAACTTAATTATATTTTTAATAGAATAATCTATTATTATAATCTAAAATAATCTCTTAGGATTGATATAACTTAAATTTCTAGAGCTGTACTAAACTAAATAATAAAAGTTTATTAAATAGGTCATTTCCAAGTAAGATTTTAAAAGANTCAGGCATCCACAAGTGTTATCCAAGATACACCCATTTTCTTTATAGGCTAAACATGACAGTTATCTGGGGACAGTGGTTAAAATCACTTCCTCCCCACTTCATTTCTACAGTTCTTCCAGATCAGCAATATTGCTGTAAGTGTACTATACTTCTACTTTGTTCTTTCCAGAATAATAGGTCTTAAGGCATGGAAGCCAATGTGGGAATTCTGCCTGTTGCTGAAATTGTCTTCTATTTACTGCTCAAGAATTGAGGAAATGACCAGAGTGGTTCTGTTTCTTGGGAGCTGAATATAGACTAAAACGCTGTTCATCACCTAATTGCCATAAATCTCTATTTTGACAATTCTAGCATAAAATAATTCTGCATAGAACAAATAAATAATAGTATCATGATGATAGTATGATTTTTTAGAGACTTCATTAATAAATCTACATAAACCAATATGAATAATTATGTTTATTTACTAATCATAATCTCAGTTCTAATTCTGAAATAAAAATAAATCATTATTTGATTTATGATATATATCATTTGATGTTCTTTTTCTATAAAAAGAAAAAAATATATATTATGGGTTTCAAACTCATAGGTTAGTTTTTCAATTAAAATTCTCCAAGCATATGACAATTAATCTTATTTTAACTATTTTGGAGTTGATTCTGGAAGAAGTGATAGGCAAGCAAAATATGCACAAGTTGATGACATATTTTGGAAGAGAGAAAATAATAAAGTTACATTTCACCTAAAATTAATTATGTGAAACATGTATTATAAAGAACTGAAGTGTAACTTTAAAAATTCATCTTATTTTCTTAAAGAATAACATCAAAGACCAAATAGTAAATATTTGGGGCTTATTTGACTATAGAGTCTCTTTCACAGCTAGTCAGCTCTTCCATTTTAGTGACTTAATTGCCATAGATAAATGGATACATATCCATTCCATTAAATGTTATTTCCAAGACAATAGGTGATGGGTTGCATTTATGGAACATAATATACAAACCTCTAAGTTAGAATAGAAAGAAGTATATCTACAGCTTGCTATAGCTTTATAAATCTTTAAGATTTTTAGAATGGTCACTAAAAGGAAAAAAGTCAACAATATTAACACTGTAGTAGACTACATATTTCCAGTAGAAAATCTGGAACCAAGGTTCCTGCTAATTATAATTTTTTTTAATTTAAAATGTTAGTACATTGTTAGTTCAAATAGCATGTATTAACAAGTTAACAGCTGATGGTGTATGTCCTGAAAACTCCACTATGAATAAAATGAAAATATAGCTAAGAGTTTGTAATATCTTATTCAAAGCTGATGTAATCAAACCACTTCAAAGTTATATAACCAGGCTTGCTTTCATTTAGACTATATCTGAGTATCAGTGAGACATGGGCCAACATAAGCACTTCTGAAACCATCTGGTTCTTAACTATAGTTTTCCAGCCTCTGTGTCACAAATGAAAGTGAGACCAAGATGGTTTCCTGTTCAATGAGAAAAAAAAAAAAAAAACCTTTTGCATTATGGTATTTGTTCAAGAACAGAAAAAAATGTACCAGGAATGTGACCTTTAGAGGTGAATGAACATTTTTTCATCTGTTCTTCTCCTCTACACAGGGGAACAAATGAGTCAGCACCATAAAAATCACACAAATGTAGACAACAGTTATGAATGGACAGCAACTGAATGGAGGCACCTAAAAATATATAGAAAGAATGACTTGATTTTTACCTTATAAAAAAGATTTCTAAGAACCAGACTTCAGTAAAACTTTCAAGTGAAATCAGAACAGGCAATTACAGTGTCCCAGAGCACATGATCTTTTACTTGGCATATCCTTTAAAATGAAGCACATCAGCATTTATATGTATTCTGAGGAAAAAAAAAGATTTATAATATAAATATTTTATTGAACTAATGAAAATATTAATATGAATAAGCTAAAAATAAGCATTAAGATAAAAGAAAAAATCATTTGATGATGAGTGCTATGAATAAAAATATATTGTTCCCTAAATACTGAATATTCTTACAGGAATGAGAAGACAAATGAAAGCTTCTTAAATTCATTTAGAAAACACATTTTCATTAAAAGAATACAATAATTGAGTTTCTCAGGGTCTGTATGGGAATAATNTAAGCATTAAGATAAAAGAAAAAATCATTTGATGATGAGTGCTATGAATAAAAATATATTGTTCCCTAAATACTGAATATTCTTACAGGAATGAGAAGACAAATGAAAGCTTCTTAAATTCATTTAGAAAACACATTTTCATTAAAAGAATACAATAATTGAGTTTCTCAGGGTCTGTATGGGAATAATAATAAATTATATAGAAAACATTGACATATTTTAACACTGCCTTCCGAAACTAGAATTCTAATACTTCAAAATTGTTATATACTAAAGCTTATAAGAAATGACAAATGATAACTAAACTTAGTTTAACAACAACAATAAAAAGTGAGAGTGGCTATGTAGTTGTAAAGTAAAAGTTTTTGGCTATAGATTTAGTTTTTGCTTCATCAATCATATCAGTATTCCTAATCTTCAGAGATACTTCTTTTAATTTATAATATGGACTTCCTATGCAATTACTTAATTATTCAGAACATTTCCCACATATGGTGATGAAGCATCCTTTTACAACTTCAGAATCGTAGAAAAAAAGTTGGCTTAAAGCTCAACATTCAGAAAACGAAGATCATGGCATCTGGTCCCATCACTTCATGGGAAATAGATGGGGAAACAGTGGAAACAGTTTCAGACTTTATTTTGGGGGGCTTCAAAGTCACTGCAGATGGTGATTGCAGCCATTAAATTAAAAGACGCTTACTCCTTGGAAGAAAAGTTATGACCAACCTAGATAGCATATTCAAAAGCAGAGACATTACTTTGCCAACAAAGGTCCATCTAGTCAAGGCTATAGTTTTTTCAGTGGTCATGTATGGGTGTGAGAGCTGGACTGTGAAGAAAGCTGAGTGCCAAAGAAATGATGCTTTTGAGCTGCGGTGTTGGAGAAGACTCTTGAGAGTCCCTTGGACTGCAAGGAGATCCAACCAGTCCATTCTGAAGGAAATCGGCCTTGGGATTTCTTTGGAAGGAATGATGCTAAAGCTGAAACTCCAGTACTTTGGCCACCTCATGCGAAGAGTTGACTCATTGGAAAAGACCATGATGCTGGGAGGGATCGGAGGCAGGAGGAGAAGGGGACGACAGAGGATGAGATGGCTGGATGACATCACTGACTTGATGGAGGTGAGTCTGAGTGAACTCCGGGAGTTGGTGATGGACAGGGAGGCCTGGCATGCTGCGTTTCATGGGGTTGCAAAGAGTCGGACACGACTGAGCAATTGAACTGAACTGAACTGAACTAAACTGATAGGATATTTGTAGCTTGTGATCCTAAAAAGAGACTCATTGTGGCTTATACCTACTATAACCCACAACAACAACAAAAATCTCTTTGGTCCTGTTAAGTAATTTACCCACTGGTAGAAAAGTTCTCATTCAGAGAGATAGAAGGACTGAATCAATTGAACCTCATCATCTCTCTACACACATCCTATCAAATTCATTTTGAATTCATTTGAGTGGAGATGCAGACTTTCTGTAATAGCTTCCCTTTCTTCTGAATCTTTATTCAGTCTTCACCTTCAGTTTCTCCTGAAACTGCTATCTGTTTGCAATCCTTTGGTTTGTAAAAACTTTGGATTTAAGTTTCCTGACTTTGTCTGTCCTAATCTTCTTTAGATCTGACTATTCAGATATATCTGTGAGTTTTCACACATTTGGGTGGCCCTTCATCCATCTCCTCAGGTCCACTACACTGTGAGCTACACCCAAGCCATAGATTAGGTCCAAGCATACCCATATCCTTGGCTCTTAAAAAAAAATTTTTTTTAACTTTTTGGCTGAGATGGGTCTTCTTTTACTTTGCTTTGCGGGGGCATTCTCTAGTTGCACCAAACAGGGGCTACCTCTTGTTGAGGTCATGGGCTTCTCATTGTGGTGACCTCTCTTATTGTGGACCACAGGCTATAGGTACATGGGCTTCAGAAGTTACAGTGTGCAGGCTCAGTATTTGCAGGTGATGGGCCCTAGAGTGTAGGCTCAGTAGTGGGGCTAGTTGCTCCGTGGCATGTGGAATCTCTTTGGACCAGAGATTGAGCCCATGTCCCCTGCATTGGAAGATGATTCTTACCCACTCTGCCACCAGGGAATTCCCTTGTATCCATGGCTCTTAAAATTTCATGCTTGATATGTCATGACAACACTGTTTCTGGTGGGAGAATGAAAGAGGTGAGCTTTAAATATTCTTTGAGGACTAAGATTTAATGATCAAAGGCTGAAAAGCAAATCATAATAGGTATTTTATTTCTTCTCTCTTTTCCCTTCACAAAATATTCATGTATATTTGAATGGATGAACAAAAAACAGAAGTGACAGAAATGTTTTAGAAAGGGAAAGGACTCAGGAGAGAGGAATAGATTTTTCCTAAATCAATCTGGAATAGCCATTTGTATTCATTCATTCAACCAATAGACACTTGAGGACCTACCAGATCCTGGCACTATTCTAGATTGTCAATCCAGTAGCAAACACAGTACAGATAATCTAGACTCTCATGCATCTTTCATTCTTGTGAGATAGGCAAAAATTCACAAGTAAATTAAGCAATACAATTTTCAAGATTGACAAAGCTCTGGGAAATAGGATAGCTATGAGACAGAACATCTGGAGCAAGGGCTATTTTAGATTGAGTTTTCAGAGAAGTTTTTAAGAATGGGTAGAGTTTCCACCGAGATTAGAGTGACAAAAGGGGAGCCATTTGTGTTAAGATCTGTAATGGAAAACTCAATATTTTCAAATGTGCTGCATTTCAATTCATCCTTCAGATACATCAACCTTGTTCAAATTCAGAGTCTCTTTGCCAGTGGTTCTCTCTGTCTGGAATTGCAGTCCATCAAAAGATCAGGTGAACAAAGTTAATATACTTGGAGGGAAAGAGCTACAGGAAGATGAATTATAAATCTACTTATTAGGTTGGTGCAAACATAATTGTGGTTTGGGACTGTGAATTTTAAATCATTATACCTAGGCTGAAACACATCTTTATTAATTAAACTAGGAACCATTACAATCCACCTACTTTTGCCAATGAGAAATGTTTATTTATTCCTGTAGCATCAAAATCCATCCTTTGGGATTCAATGAACTCTTGGAAAGCATTTTCTGCTTCCTGCTGGTTGTGAAAGTGTTTCCCCTGCAAAAAGTTGTCAAGATTCTTGAAGAAGTGGTTCAAGAAGCCAGCTGACCAGAGGTCAAGTGAATATTGCAGATGAGGCAAAACTTTGTAGACCGATTCATCCAACATTTGAAGCATTGGTTGTGCAATGTGTGATCCAGCGATGTTTGAAGAATCGGGCCCTTTCTATTGACAATGCTGACTGCAGGCACTGTGGTTTTAGAGCATTTCATCAGTTTGCTGAGCTTACTTCTCAGATGTAATGTTTTCACAGGGATTTAGAAAGCTGTAGTGGATCAGGTGGGCAGCAGACCACCAAACAGTGAGCATGACCCTTTTCTGGTGCAAGTTTGGCTTTGGGAAGGACTTTGGAGCTTCTTCTCAATCCAACCACTGAGCTGGTCATGGCTGGTTATTGTATAAAATCCACTTTTTGGTACATATCACAATCCCATCGAGAAATGGTGTTGTTGTTGCATAGCATAAGAGAAGACAATGCTTCAAAATGATGATATTTTAAAATTTATTTTTAGTCAGTTCATGAGGAACCCCCTTATCAAGCTTTCTCACCTTTCCAATTTGTCTCAGATGCTGAATGATCATAGAATGGTCTACGTTGAGCTCTTCGGCAACTTCTCGTGTAGTTGTCAAAGGATCAGCTTCAACGATGGCTCTCAATTGTTGTTGTTAACTTCTGATGGCTGGCCACTGAGCTTCTCACCTTCAAGGCTCTTGCCTCCTTTGCAAAACTCCTTGAACCACCACTGCCCTGTATGTTTGTTAGCGGTTCTTGGGCCAAATGTTTTGTTGATGTTGTGGGTTTTTCCACTGCTTTACCACCCAATTTGAACTTGAATAAAAGAAATGCTTAAATTTGTTTTTTGTCTAACATCATTTCCCTAGTCTGAAATAAATATAAACTAAACAGCAAGTAATAAGTCACTAGCAAAAAAATAAAGTGAGATATATGCATTACAATGATATATTACATAACCACATTTATTTAAGAATGTATTCCAATATCAAACAGCAAATTTCAACAATGCAAAACTGCAATTACTTCTGCANGTCTGAAATAAATATAAACTAAACAGCAAGTAATAAGTCACTAGCAAAAAAATAAAGTGAGATATATGCATTACAATGATATATTACATAACCACATTTATTTAAGAATGTATTCCAATATCAAACAGCAAATTTCAACAATGCAAAACTGCAATTACTTCTGCACCAAACTATACAATAATACTGCTGGAAATTGCTGTGCAGTATTGGAGCTACTGATATATCAAAGATTGTTCCTAATTTTCTGGAAAAAGAAATGGAAGTTGTTAAGAGATAAAATGGGAAATATTGATTGGAGTGACTTATGAAGTTTCTAAATAGTGGATTGGGTTGGGGTGGAAATTTAGACTTCTTCATGGAAATTTCAAGTTTAAAACATCTATTAGATATCATATCTTCCTACTTTCTGTCATATCTAAGTGCTGTTGTTACATTACTTGATGATTCATTGCCATGTTTGTTTGTTTCTTTTTCTCCTACCAATATCACAGTTTTTCAACAAGAAACTCTGTCTCCTTTACAAGTTCCAGATGTTCTTTCTGACCAATCTACTCATGACATTCCTCCAGTAAATATCTTTGGTTTACACACAAACAAGTGACCTGAGTTGGACTAATCAGGCTAAGAGAAAGATCACATATTTCATGACCATAGGGAAACTATCATCAGTATGCTTTAACATTGTGGATAACGGGCCACAGAGAAGGGGAAAAATATATTGGTCTTTGATGCAACTAACTAAACTAACTCTGGAACCATACTACCACTAAGCTTCCTATTATGTAGGATATCAAACTTCTCTATTATTGAATCCAGTTTGGATGAGGAATTCTGTTATTTGCAGCTGTAAGCTTCCACACTGATAAACAACTCCTAAGATATGAAAGGAATCTCTACTTGTGATTGTCACTCATTTATCATCAAAGGTCATGCTGCAGGATTCTTATCAACAAATGATAAACTATGTTTTCAATTGTACTGAAAATATAAGAATGAATTTAAAATTGGCATTGTTCCTAGAAGGTAGATCATTTCCCTCCGACTGAAGTGTATTTCTCTAGATCAGGGCCTTTCCACCTCACACTATTGACATTTTGGAGCAGGACAATTCCACACTGTGGGGCTGACTCGTGCCCTATGAATGTTTACCAGAACCCCTGGCTTCTACCCACAAAATGACAGCAGAACTTCCCCAGTTGGTGAAAACTAAAATTTTCTTCAGATATGGTTAAATGAACCCTGGGTGATGAAACAGTCACTGCTCCTAATTAATCTAGAGTTACCTGAAGGGTTAGTCATTGATAACACATTGTGATTTTTAATTTTTTGATGCCTCTAAAATTGTGGGTTTTTTTTTTCATACGCCCTCTTTTAGAACAATTTGTTTAAAATCATCAAGAAGAATTGTGTGAACAGACAGAACACAGTATCTCTCCTTGTTTGATTCTAATGCTAGTGAAGTGGTTAATAAGCTGACTGAATGTGTATAAGTCCACTGTGTGATTAAGTTGTTAACAGAGTAGCAGTGACATCCCCACCTCCCACATTACACATATTTTGCCAATATTTGATAGTCTCCAAATGCATGTAACAAGACAATGATTCTAGCCCAAAAAAACTCAAAGGACAATCAAATGTCAGTTTCATCCACACCACAGGCACAATCCCTAGGGAGGTAACCATTTTAGGATCTCCTTTTATGTACAGTCATACAGTTTGAGAACATCAGCAATATAAAGAAAAGTATAGCTGTACCAAACATGGGCATCTCCACATCATTAAAAAAAAAAGTGTTACTTGCATTAAAAAAAGTGTTACTTGCAAGTAAAATATGTATGATAAGGCATCTTTTTTCTAAAAGCAATTTCTTATATATGTTTTAAAAGATTAAAACCCTACTTAGTGAACCAGTTAATTTCAACTTTCATCATATTAACTTATGGTCATATAAATCTAATTAATACAAATAAATGGGCTACTTAAATTGACAGTAGTAGATGTGACACAAAGAAAAATTACTTAAATCCATGGACTTGTATGTTCAGATGCAGACATTCTCATTTTCATTATCAGTTTCTCCTATTTTTACCTTATGAATTATGTCCTTTTTATAGGAGATCTGCAAGGTCACAAAATGAAAAGATAAAACTCTACTTCTGTGAAATCAGCTCAGAAATTTCACAAAAAGCCTTAAAGTAATAAATCATGACTCAGAGAATGTCAGGACGTTGAAGTAGTAGTCACCTCATTTGAAAGTACATCTTGTTCATTCTGAGAAGTTATAACAAGGCTTTCAGTCCTGGCTTAAAATTGACTATATTCTTCCCAATTTCTTGGTATAGTTGTCAGAGAACCGCTTAATTCCATTTCCCTCCTCTCTATTTTAACTGCAAACTCTTTTATTAAAGGTAGTCAATAGCTATATTATAATGTTGAAAATAGCATAGTTCTTTTATAAAAATTAATTCAAAGGATAAAAAACTGACATAAGCAAAATTTCAATGTCTGAAAGTTTTCATTTTTAACAGTCATAACACTTTTGCATTTGTTATGTTTCGAATATCTGGCCTCAAGTTTAATAATTATTTTTTAAAAAGTTTTCAAGTTATAGATACATTCAGATACCGTCAGATGCATTGTATTTTTATTATTTAACATTGTATGTAACACCTGTGTTTCACCCAACCAACCATAAAATAAAGAAATAATGCTGGGCACAAGCAGAAGAGTTAGTAAAAATAAGAGAATCTTTTGATCTTATAATGACCCTCGATTTCCATTTCTTATTAATTCATGACATAATATGAATCAAACATTAAAGGGAGACTACAAGGGAAAGTGAAATTTGAAATATAAATAAGATAAGTTGAATTTGAAGATAAGTAAGACTTTAGCAGGTGGTTCAGCAGTAAAGAATCTGCCTTTGGGGTCAAGAAGATCCCCTGTAGGAGGGAATGGCAACCCACACCAGTATTTTTGCCTAGGAAATCCCATAGACGGAGGAACCTGGCAGGCTACAGTTCATGAGGTTGCAAAAGATTCAGACACTACTTAGCGACCTCACAATAACAACCTTTGGGCAGTAAGAGATAATACGTGCATGTGTGTGTGTGTGTGTGTGTGTGTGTGTGCTGCATGTATATGAGGAGAGGGATATGGCAGAAGTAAGGACTAAAATAAAATAAAATTGACAAACCATTAGCCAGATTCATCAAGAAACAAAGGGAGAAAAATCAGATCAATAAAATCAGAAATGAAAATGGAGAGATCACAACAGACAACACAGAAATACAAAGAATCATAAGAGACTACTATCAGCAATTATATGCCAATAAATTGGACAACGTGGAAGAAATGGACAAATTCTTAGAAAAATACAACTTTCCAAAACTGAACCAGGAAGAAATAGAAAATCTTAACAGACCCATCACAAGCACGGAAATTGAAACTGTAATCAGAAATCTTCCAGCAAACAAAAGCCCAGGTCCAGACGGCTTCACAGCTGAATTCTACCAAAAATTTCGAGAAGAGCTAACACCTATCCTACTCAAACTCTTCCAGAAAATTGCAGAGGAAGGTAAACTTCCAAACTCATTCTATGAGGCCACCATCACCCTAATACCAAAACCTGACAAAGATGCCACAAAAAAAGAAAACTACAGGCCAATATCACTGATGAACATAGATGCAAAAATCCTCAACAAAATTCTAGCAATCAGAATCCAACAACACATTAAAAAGATCATACACCATGACCAAGT
>SJYX01012925.1:207531-224735 GCA_006410675.1 Oreotragus oreotragus
GACTTTTGGACTCTGAGGGAGAGGGAGAGGGAGGGGGAGAGTGTGGGATGATTTGGGAGAATAGCATTGAAATATGTATACTATCATGTAGGAAATGAATCGCCAGTCTGTGTTCGATGCAGGATGCAGGATGCTTGGGGCTGGTGTATGGGGATGATCCGGAGGGATGATGTGGGGTGGGAGGTGGGAGGGGGGTTCATGTTTGGGAGTTCGTGTAAAAAAATAAATAAATACAAAAAAAATTTCATTTGGAAAGTCAAAAGCAAAAATATTTCTAAAGCATCCAACAACTCAAGTTATGAAAGATCCAGTTGGATAATTCAGAGGCATTTAATGACTAAATGTGTATATACTTTAGTTGAAGAAGATTACAATGTTTCAGGACCTATTCCCTTTAGCTTTGTTTATATGAGAAACCCATTTATAGAGGAGATGAATGATTAGTTTCTCTGTGCTTGTTTTAGATATCTTGGGTTTAGGCAATGATGAAATAGTTTATGATTATGGATAAGAAATGGCTATGATAAATAATAAAAAATAAAATGTAATGAAGCTTCTTTTCTTTCAAAATTATTATTCAAATGTAAATATTGATTATGTCTTAGAAGAACATGTTTAACATTGGATGCTTAACCAACTAAGGAAGCTATATATTAACAAAAGTATAACCTAAATATAAAGTCATATTCAAAATAAAATATATAAATATAAGTTAGCTCTTGCTCCAAGGAAAATGTAAAACTTAATTATAGTAATCTAAAATTTATTCTTTAATATGGATAGACTGATTGGAACTCACAAAATACATATCAAGCTTGCCTAGAAATTCCAATCTAAATCCCCCGGATATAGAGGGCCTTATGTAGATTTTCTATGAATACTTTAGTGGGAAAAAGTAGACTCAGATTCTCATATCATCTATAAACATCACCACAGGAATCTTTGTATATGTTTGTCGTTGTGAAATCCAGTCTCTAGTCTTCTTTACCCAATAAAACAAGAACCATTAAGAGTATCCAGGAGCACAGTAGATTTTACTTATAAATTTGAGGGAACAGAGAAGAGAAGTTTATGTTACAATTGTAAACAACTTCAGAAATAACAGCAGTAACAAACTCTGTTCTTAAAATGCCTTTTGGCTGTTCTACTCCAATAAAGTTTACAATAGCCATTTATAGCTTATAGAAACCACCTTTATACCATCTTGCTGACTTCTCTCTTCATCTGATCCCTTTCAGTAGTGATGAAATTAACAATTAAAACAACTTCTTCTGATAATTTTTATCTGAGCCATTCAACTGTATCTGTGTTGGTCTCACTTTCCTTTCCAACTGGTTTTCTAATAGAATTTCTATACAGGAAATTCTATTGCCTAAAAAGACTATGAGATAGCAATAATATGAAATAATTCCAAAATAAAGTTACTAATAAAATAGAAACAAATCTTCTAATTTTGTATCAGTACTTATTTAAAAATATTTAGTTCAAAGCACATTAAATTAAACCCAAAGAGGTTCATTAATTTTCATTGGAACAATTCCACTAAATTCTGGTAGCAACTTCAATGACTGAGATAATCAAAATATTCCCACTTTTAGGAGACATTCTGCCATCTCTGGGACCTTCCTTTTGAAAATCACTTAAGTAAGACAAGTATGAGGCTGCTGGAATAGAATCTCTTTCCCAACTGCTAACCTTGGATAAAAAGATCTTCCAAGAGGGCAAATTCAGGAAAAACAAATCAGTGGACAAAGAAATTTTCTTCACTACTAGGAAGCAAATATTAATGATATCCATATGAACTAAGTGCCTGGTTCTTATTTTGAAATGGAAGTTTGCTGTCTCCACTTGTATATTGAGAGAAGGTAATTTAGCATGTCATTTTGTCCATCAGATGTTAAAACAATAAGGGACTGCATCTCCATATGACTGAAAGGGGTGCACAGTTATCTAGAGAACCTTGACTTATAGCTGAATTCAAGAAGTAGATGTTTTAGATAGCATTACTTTGGCTAGGATGTGATTGCATTTTAGACAGGCAAGAACATGTTTGCATGTATTTATGAAGGAAAAATAACATGTATGGACGATGGCTCAGATGATAAAGATAGTATCTGCTGGCAATGTAGGAGACCCAGGATTGATCCCTGGTCAGGAAGATCCCCTGGAGAAGGGAATAGCTACCCAATCCAGTATTGTTGCCTAGAGAATTCCATGAACAGAGGCGTATGCAAGGCTACAGTCCAGGTGGTTTCAAAGAATTGGACATAACTGAGAAAGTTACACATTCACTTTTCACTGGTTGGTCAAAGTGATGAACCATTATGAACATGTCTGTTTGTTTCCTAGTAACTACTTCCCATTTATTCCAATGATATTAGGTGCATTTGCTTTGGGATAACTCCCTCTTTTCACTTTCTGTTATATCATTTGAAAAGAATTGAACTCCAGCAATCACATTCCTGGCTACAAGCATATGCAGAAAAACTAATTAGATCCAATGGTGGAAGAGGTAATGCATGATGAGGCTTCTGGGTTTGAGAAATCACTGTATGTTTTAGGATATCCTAAAAGCTACTAGGAAGACCAACTACATTTGAATTGGAGTGTATACATGTGAAGACTGGAAAAGCCTTAGACACTTTCAAACCATATAGGGACAGTTGACAACTGCAAGGGGGAGTTGGTAAATGGATGTCTTGCAATCTCTGGAAAAGCAGAATATAGAGATACACAGAAATTGGGTTTCCAGCACACTCCAAAGACCATAAAATCAAATCCATTCAAAACCCAGTTAACTTCTGGAATTTTAGTTATGTGAGCTAATAAGTTTTTCTTTATAATTTAAGTCATTCTGAATTAAATTTTTATAACTTACCAGCAAAATAATTTCAATAGATTTGGATGTTATTTGATCTTCCAGAGGAAGTAAGAATAAGAATGTATGGGAGAAGCAAAATTATCATGCTTCCAGGACATAACACCAACCCTTAATGAGAATAACTTGTGGATTGCTTGACTCATTCTCCCTCCTAATAAGGTACATTAATAACTTACTGAGGAGCTCAGATTGTTCCATTACCTCTTTCACCACATCTCTGCTCCTGATCCATCAAATTAAATCTGAAAGGAAAAGAAGTGTTGGTGAGTATGCTTATGGGGTGGGGTTGGGAGTGGGGGGAGAGTGAGTCAACATCTGTGAATTCTATAATTTCTGACTCAAATCAGTTCTATCTTTGTATGTTTGTATATCAGATATCCCATTAAAATTCATTTTAAAGAAAATAGGATTCAAGTACTTAAAAAATGAAAGTGAATTTTAAAATAGAATTTATGAAAACTACTGTATGCAAATTCTTTAAACTCACTGATGTTCACTATCCTGCTAAAGTTGTTGTGTAGTCACTAAGTCATGTCTGACCCTTTGCAACCCCATGGACTGTAGCCCCTCTAGGCTCCTCTGTCCATGGGACTCTCCAGGCAAGCATGCTGGATGGGTTGCCATTTCCTTCACCAGGGGATCTTCTGATCCCAAAATTGAACCCAAGTCTCCTGCATTTGCAGTTGGAATCTTTACCACTGAGCCGCCTGGGAAGCCCATTCCACTAACGACTCACATCTAAATGCCTGAAAGTTAAAGAACCAGGACTCCCAAAGGTGATAATTTTTTTTTAACATGTTGAGCTATGTATGAAGCAATAACATGGCACAAGTTTAAGCTTAGACTTTAGTGACAGAGCACCCACATTCTGTTCTCACTGTCTCACTCACTGGAATCAGTTTGACTTAACATCTACCTCTTAAGAAAATTTTCCTCGTAGGTGTGATTAATGAACTGAGAACCAGTTTGAGGATACTTGCTGGAGAGAGACTTGAATCCATTCAAGAGTTTTAACAGGTCAAGCTTAGGCTCTTCATGGCTCTTCTCTCAACTCTTGATTTACTATGAATTTTGGAGCATTCAATTTAACACTGACTACTGAGTCATTGCTCTAAATATACAAAACTAAAATATCATTAGTGCTATAGAATCCACATAAAACTGTATTGCTATGGTATTTAAATACAACAAATAAAGGACCTAAAATTGGAAAAATTATTTTCCTATAATTGAATCCTTGGATTACCTTCCTAAGGGCTCTCTGGCCTTCTGGTGTCTGAAAAGTTCCTCCTGGTGCCCACTCATGGGTACTGACGCCTTTATCTATGTAATTCAATGCCAAGTTGCAGCTACCACTCCTAGTCTGAATCATTAAGCCAAGCTAATTGTGTGATCATTTTTCTTTTCTATGGCCCTTGGACACCAATATTTTTTGGCAACCAAGGCCTAAACCTTTCCTACCAGCTAGCAGACTAGCAATGTGGTTGAAACTCTTTCAAGTCTTTGTTAGGTTCAGCTCCTAGTTGAACCTCTTGTGTACTGTCTTAAGGCTTGGACCATTTTTGAGGCCTTAAAAGCTTCAAGGCCTGCAAAATGCAGTCTTTCTTCTATAGAACATCAAAGCATCTGTGCAAAAATCTGAGCCACAACCCTCTCTGTAGCCTAAATAATATAAGGCCAATACTTCAGCCAGCTCAAAATATACTGCCAAAATCAAAATCCCCTGTCCATAAAAGAATGTCTAGGGTCTAAAGACAAAGCAATAAATGTGACACAAGCAAAAGTCCTATCTATTATGTAAATTTTACTTTCCCAGTGCTCCAACACACTGAAATGAACTCACACCATCAGCCTCCTTCCAAAAATGAAGGTCCTTCCCTAACCACAGTGTTGGTGTGGCCTGCAGGAGTTACAACATGGACAAATAGAAAACAATTTTTCCCAAGGGGTACTGTTCTCCTGAGAGGAAAAGGAAGAGAGTTGTGTGTACATGCTCAGATTCTCCTTCCAAATACACCTATCTTCCTCCCTGGGAAGGAGATGAAGAGAGAGTTCAGAAATGTTAGCCCTTGGATCAGTTTGTATGGAAAAACCTCCAGGATATGGAGAAAATTACTTTTCTACTACAAGGTCATAGCGAAAATTAGTTTCAATGCTCTCATCTTCAGGTCTTAGGGTTTAGTATTTTGTATTGTAATGTTGTAAGGAAATTTTGTCAAAAGGTATAATTCATATATTTTAAATGGGTATTCTATAGATCACAGAAAAAAGTCAGTGATTAAGAGATCATTCAGGGACTTCTCTGGTGGCTCAGTGGTAAAGAATCTGCCTGTCACAGAATGAAACACAGGTTTGATCCCTGATCTGGAAAGATCCCACACGGGGCAGAGCAACTAAGCTCGTGTACCACAGCTATTGAGCTGTGCTCTTGGGAACCACTATTACTGAGCCCCCATGTGACAACTACTGAAGCCCATGTGCTCTAGAGCCTATACTTCACAGCCAGGAACCACCGCAATGAGAAACTCGTGCACCACAACTAGAGAGTAGGCCCCACTCACTGCAGCTAGAGAAAAGCCTGTGCAGCAGTGAAGACCCAGTGCAGCCAAAAGATAAGTAACTACGTATTTTTTTTTAACTTAAGAAAAATCATTTAAAATTCAGCTCTTTTGTGGAAAGTACACACCAGTCTTTGAGTCTCTGAATGGCAGAATTATGAATTATTTTTATTATTCGTCTATGCTTGCTTATAAATTCAAAGATATGTGTAATGTTTAATATAAAAATATTTTTATATTTACATTATTTAGATATGTTATTTCTCATTCTAAAAAAGATTATTTTAAAATTCATGTCTTTCCGGAAAAACTTCTCATCACTGCCAATATAAAACAGTATTTGTCAACCACTTGTAAAAGAATGAAACGAGATCACTTCCTAACACCACACACAAAAATAAACTCAAAATGGATTAAAGATCTAAATGTAAGACCAGAAACTATAAAACTCCTAGAGGAGAACATAGGCAAAACACTCTCCAACATAAATCACAGCAGGATCCTCTATGATCCGCCTCCCAGAATACTGGAAATAAAAGCAAATATAAACAAATGGGATCTAATTAAAATTAAAAGCTTCTGCACAACAAAGGAAACTATAAGCAAGGTGAAAAGACAACCCTCTGAATGGGAGAAAATAATAGCAAATGAAGCAACTGACAAACAACTAATCTCAAAAATATACAAGCAACTTATACAGCTCAATTCCAGAAAAATAAACGACCCAATCAAAAAATGGGCCAAAGAACTAAATAGACATTTCTCCAAAGAAGACATACGGATGGCTAACAAACACATGAAAAGATGCTCAACGTCACTCATTATCAGAGAAATGCAAATCAAGACCACAATGAGATACCACTTCACACCAGTCAGAATGGCTGCGATCCAAAAGTCTGCAAGCAATAAATGCTGGAGAGGGTGTGGAGAAAAGGGAACCCTTTTACACTGTTGGTGGGAATGCAAACTAGTACAGCCACTATGGAGAACAGTGTGGAGATTCCTTAAGAAATTGCAAATAGAACTGCCTTATGACCCAGCAATCCCACTGCTGGGCATACACACCGAGGAAACCAGAATAGAAAGAGACACATGTACCCCAATGTTCATTGCAGCACTGTTTATAATAGCCAGGACATGGAAACAACCTAGATGTCCATCAGCGGATGAATGGATAAGAAAGCTGTGGTATATATACACAATGGAGTATTACTCAGCCATTAAAAAGAATACATTTGAATCAGTTCTAATAAGATGGATGAAACTGGAACCAATTATACAGAGTGAAGTAAGCCAGAAAGAAAAACACCAATACAGTATACTAACACATATATATGGAATTTAGAAAGATGGTAATGAGGACCCTGTATGCAAGACAGCAAAAGAGATACAGATGTGTAGAGCGGACTTATGGACTCTGAGGGAGAAGGAGAGGGAGAGGGAGAGGGAGGGATGATTTGGGAGAATAGCATTGAAATATGTATACTATCATGTAAGAAATGAATTGCCAGTCTATGTTCAATGCAGGATGCAGGATGCTTGGGGCTGGTGTATGGGGATGATCTGGAGGGAAGATGTGGGGTGGGAGGTGGGAGGGGGGTTCATGTTTGGGAGTTCGTGTAAAAAAATAAATAAATACAAAAAAAAAAAAAAGAATAAGTGAAGACAGACAGTGCTGCTGCCAACAGTTAGATGTGTATAAGAGACAGTCTATTGGGTGGGTTGTTTAATACTATCCCAGAGTCTGTGGACTAGAACCACTATGAGGGATTATACTCAGAAGGTTTAAAGCTTTGGAACTGATGCCAAATTTGAAACCAAGTGCATGGTAAACCCCTAGTGCTGCCTACCCTTGGAGCCCAACTGTACACCTGGTAACAGGATATTTTCTTCCAAGAATAGTTTTGTGGTAAAGGTTCCATTTTCCAACAAAAAAGAAAATCCATGGAGACACAATTGGAAAAAGTAAAGCTTGAAATATCCTTTAAGTAGAGAGAGTGCACCTGTAGTTATGTCATGGCAGTGGTCAGTAGCTTGACAGCTTGGGAAAAGCAACATGATAAGATGCATACTCATAACTCAGAGAGGCAGACCTTCAGAACAATAAGATAAAAAGGCAGGTGATAACTGTGAATAGAAAAGGAAGTCAGTACTCATGAGGCATTGACAACTTTTTTAATTCACGGGTCAAGATTTGGGTCTGGAGTTCCAATGATGCCTTGCCAATAAAGACTGGATTGGGATCACTGACTATCTCCAGGGCTGGCCCTATTCGATGTAGGCAATGAGTTCTCTCAGATCCAGCAGCTTAGAAGCAAAAAGCTTGAAGACTGCAAAATATCTCCCCCCACAAGACTCAAAGGGCCACTCTTTAAATCAGGATTATGTAAATAGAAGTTCCATGGATGCAAGAAGTATGTGGGAAAGTTATAACCTAAAATATTTTGATGTGAACAGTTCTGCTGGTGAGTTATTCAAACTCTGTAATGTGGAACAGATTACACAGCTGTGGAATAGGCTGTTCTTGGCAGACTCAAGAATAGGAGGAGAGGCCTGTCCTGGCACTGGTTTCCATAGTGAACAGAGGAAGGGGGGTCACCCAGAGCTTCCAGTGGACATATGGTCACAACGCAGGGGCCCAGAGTCCCCAAATGAAATGTGAATCCTTCAGGCTCTTTCCTGTCCACATAGGCAGTAACCTCCACCTTGGAGGCCCCAAAGGGGCCCCAAATGCCTTGCAGGCCAAGGAATTGAGACTGAGAACTTGTGTTAATGTGTTCAGCAAATATTGAGCAACATCTATCATGTGCCTGAAAGATTTGCATTTTAGAAAACTAGCTCAGTCTGTGGGAGTAAACTAATTACACTGGGACTGTTAGGCTGCCCTGCCCCCCCTTTTTTTTTTCATTAAAGAATAAAGTGAGGGAGAGGGAGAGGGAGAGGGTGGGATGATTTGGGAGACTAGCATTGAAATATGTATACTATCATGTAGGAAATGAATCGCCAGTCTGTGTTCGATGCAGGATGCAGGATGCTTGGGGCTGGTGTATGGGGATGATCCGGAGGGATGATGTGGGGTGGGAGGTGGGAGAGGGGTTCATGTTTGGGAGTTTGTGTACACCCGTGGCAGATTCATGTCAATGTATGCCAAAACCAATAGAGTACTGTAGAGTAAAATAAAGTAAAATGGATGCTCTAAAAACAAAACAAAACAAAACAAAAAAAACAGTATTTTAATGAAACATACTAAATGAATATTAAGAAGAAAAATACATAGTCCATCCTATAGTTCTTGTGTGCTCACATATCCTTTTACTCCTTAACTTGGTTTATTTTAATTGCAGTTCATGATTTGAGCCTCAGGGTATACCAACATAATTTAAAGTATATGGTTAAAAATGTAATGTTATTAAAGTTTTACTTATATTGATGCTTTCATCTCTTTAATCCCCAAAACATCAGCAAACATATAGTATGAGATACTTGTTTCACTAGCTGAGAATATTTCATGATACTTGCACTGATTTCTATATATCATATAATTTTATTATATATAAAATATAGTATATTAAATAGATGTGTCATTATAAATTATATCACACACATCTCACTGAACAACACAAAATGCAAGCACAAACACTGTTATTTAATTTTCTTGAACTCTGTATTTCAAATAATGTGGAATCAAAGTATTTTCAGGTGTTTATTAGGTGGTAATTTAGCCACCTAATATTTAATAGCCTCTTCATTCTCAGGCTCTTTTATTTTATAGGTATGCCACTTTCAAAGATATGACAATGAAGTCACATATGTCAACATACATAAAGCCAATATTGAGAATAGTAACTGCAGCAGATTTGAGATGGCTACAAGCTGTTACTCCTTCTGTTGAGATGGCATCAGTTCCTTTTCCCTTGAACCCAGGCTGACTTTAACAGCATGCTGGACCAATGGAATGTGATGGAACTAACTTTCTCAGAACTGGAACACTATTTCTGAGATCCCTGCACTTTCATGCAGGACGTGTGATCCCAGGCTGCTTGTTGGAGAGGCCACATATACGTGCTCTCCATAAGCCAGCAGTGTCTGTTTGTTAGGTGTTGTTGACAAAGCACAAGACATGAGTAAAGCCATCTTGAATCCTCCAGACAAGCCCATTCATCTGTTGGATTCCACTTAGTACTACTCATGATGCACAGAGAATAGAAGAACCTCCTAGTTGGTGCATGTCTGATTCCTGATTCACTAAATCTTGAAATATAATAAAGTCACTGTTGTTTTGAATCACTGTATTTTGGGTAGTTTGTTATTCAGCTATAAAAAACTGGCATAGATGCCTAAATATGATCCTTGCCAAAAAGCATGAGAAGTGCATTTATCATCAGTGAAATTGTCTAAAATAGCTAATAATTTTCTTAGTCCTCTGCTTTCACCAGTGATTCTCAAGCTTTTCTTTTCCTTTTCTGCCATGACATAATTAATAATGATTTTCACCTACTCAAAATACTGCCATTAGTTTCATTGCTTATTTGGTCTGCCTCATATCTAATTTAGATTATGGCTTGTGGATAAGTCCCAATGCACTTGTTACAGTTCAGTTGCTTTTTCTTCTCTTGACTCATGATAACCATTGTGTCCAATCCATTGTTGATAAACCTCTATTCTAGCTATCAGAATATGTCAAAGACATACACAGAAAGTGAAATAAGGTCATGAGCAGTAAACAAACAAAAAATTCATAACAAACAAAAAACTCAAATATAACCCATTTTTTGCAACCTGATCCAAAAAAGTCCTAGTCTCTAACTTTGGGAAGATTAGAGGTCTGGATATATAAATGAAAATAAATAATAAAATCTGCCAATATATTTAATATAATTTTTATATTTTACTTATTTTAACACAAATATCTGCTTTATATAATTAAAATTTTGTGATTGGCATCTAAATTTTTAACACATGCATTTGCCTAGGAGTTTGCTCTTATCATTTAAAGGTAAAGATATTAATCTATGAATAATTATTGTCCTTGATGTCTTTACTTATATTGGTTTAGCATTATCTTTTACCCCAATTTCATTGTTGTTCTTTTCAAGACACTTCATACTTTTGTCTGTCTCTGATTCTATATTTTTTAACTGTTATTTTATTTGATGTTCAAAATAAATGTATGAATTCAGCTCCATTTTATAAATGAGAAAAATCAAGGTTAAAAAAGGAAAACATTTAATATACCTAGACAGCATATTAAAATGCAGACAGTACTTTATCAATAAAGATCTGTATAGTCTAAGTTATGGTTTTTCCAGTATGGAAATGAGAGTTTTCATGTATGGATATGAGAGTTGGACCATAAAGAAAGATGAGCACCAAAGAATTACTGCTTTTGAACTGTGGAGACTCTTGACAGTTCCCTGGACAGCAAGGAGATAAAACCAATCAATCCTAAAGAAAAACAGTCCTGAATATTAATTGGAAGGACTGATGTTGAAGCTGAAGCTCTAATACTTTGACCACCAGATGCGAAGAACTGACTCATTAGAAAAGACCCTGATGCTGGGAAAGATTGAAGAAGGCAAGAGAAGGGGACAACAGAGGATGAGATGGTTGGATGGCATCACCGACTTGGAAATGAGTTTGAGCTAGCTTCAGGAGTTGGTGATGGACAGGGAAGACTGGCGTGCCGCAGTCCATGATGTCGCAAAGAGTTGGACACAACTGAGTGACTGAACTGAACTGAAATGAAGACATTTCCTCAGAGTCACTTTACTTGGTAGACAGAATTTGAAAGCAAAGTTCTGTTGGCTAGATTCTTAACCACTCTTGTCACCACTGGCCCACAAAACCAACATATTTCTTTTTATTATCATATTTTAGTTTTTCAGGAAGTATCTAGTGTGGTAGAAGAGACAAGATGGATATCTATTTTCTCAGAAATAATATTTTCAAAACCCTCCATCTAAGTTCTGAAAATAAGTTAAAAACAGCCAAAATAATTGCAGTTTGCCAATATGATATATTTTTCCTGCTCCTTGTCTTTTTCATACCAGCCCTTCTGTGTGCATTAACTGTTATATTCTTTCTTATGAAAAATTGCTACCTTAAGTTGTAGATTCAGCTTAAAAATGACTTCTTCCTCTGACCTCTACAGCCTAAAGCAATTAGATATCTCTCCACTTTCCATACACTTCATTCTCTTCCCCTATAAAGTGGATATAATAGTACATCCTAATTTATAGGTTGATGTTAATATTAAAGGAGATGAAGCATGTTGAGTTCTTATAAATGTTTTATACTTAGAATAGGATATATTTGCCATATATTCTCTCAAAATATGTATTTCCTAATACATCTTCAAATATGTCAACATACATAAGAACCAATTAAATACAAATGACTACTGTCATAGTATGAATACTACTTTTTACTGGGGGGATAGAATAAGTCTTATAGTCATCAATTCATTTGCACCTCAAAAGCAAAACTAACAGGAGAATGATATTTGGGCTAGGAAAATTTGATTGCTTACTTTTTTTTTAAGGTAAAATAGCAGTGAGAAATCATAAATTTCTTATGTATTTAGGTCTGGCACAACTATAAAGCTAAAATGTTTTTATATTTTATTAAATACAAACTGTAAAATTAATATGGTAAACATTTAAACAAATCTAATATTGTCAATGATGTTATTCAGCTGAAGGTAAATATTAATAAACAGTATAATTATGGTATAAATCTGTATTAGTCAGAATTTTTCAGAAAACAGGACAATTAGAAGGCATATATATATATATATATTTATAGTTGTTTTGTTATTTAGTCACTAAGTTGTATCCAGTTTTTTGCAACCCCATGCACTGTAGCCCACCGAGATCTTCTGTACGCAAAATTATCCTGGCAAGGATATTGGAGTGGTTTGCCATTTTCTTCTGCAGGGGATCTTTCCAACCCAGGGATTGAACCCGCATCTGCTTGGCAGGCAGATTCTTTACCACTGAGCCACCTGGAAAGCCCCGTGTATCTATTTATACATAAGCAGAACAGCTGTGTAACTTCAAGTTCAAAAACTGGAAGAAGAGCCAAAGTTTCAGTGTGAGTCCAAAACCAAGAAAAGGCCCAGTGTCCCAGCTGAAACTACTATATAGGAGGAGCTTCCTCTTGAACTTTTTGTTCTATTCAGGCCCTCAGTGGATTGGATGAGGCCCCCTCTCACACTGGGGAGGACAATCTGCTTCTGTCAGTCTACCTAGTCAAATGTTAATCTCATCCAGAAAAATGTTTGACCAAATGTCTAGACACTCACTGGCCTATTCAAGTTGACTTGTAAAATTAGCCATCACATATTCCTCTTCTATATTGAAATGACTTTTTAAAAACTTTGTTCATTTGTACTTCATGATAATTTTTCTTTTTTTCACTCATCACTATTTATACACTACTTTTTCTATAGTTTTTTTTTTTTATTCCACTTAGCCTTTGGCTATTAGAGTATAACTAATTGTTGCCAGAGAGATTAATTTCAGTGCTTTAACACTTGAGTGTTGAATATGAAAGCATCCTGCTATTAGACTTACATCTAATTGATCCAGGTTGTGTTTATATTTTTAAATGTGCATTATAACATAAATGAAAGAAAACTAGAAAAAAATTCAGACTTTTAAGATATATACCTTGAACTCAAGAGGTACATAGATTACAATTTAAGAAGTATGTTGTTAAGGGTCTCTGAAGTTTATAAATTAGTCTGAAGTTTATAAATCAGTCTGAAGTGAAAGACTACTTTAATAAAAAGAAATTTGAAAAATATAAAATGCTTTCATTATAAATTTATTTGAGTAACAGAGAAAAATCTCCATCAATTTCTATTTTTCATATGACTTTTCCTTTGTCAAACAGTCAGCAAATAAAAAACTGCATTTCTTACAAACTAATACTCAACATTAGTCCACTTCATTATGTCTTCACTGTTTATACAGTGAATATTATATACATTCTGTGTGTGTATACAGTGAATATTCATTGTAGATGACAGATGNAAAAATCTCCATCAATTTCTATTTTTCATATGACTTTTCCTTTGTCAAACAGTCAGCAAATAAAAAACTGCATTTCTTACAAACTAATACTCAACATTAGTCCACTTCATTATGTCTTCACTGTTTATACAGTGAATATTATATACATTCTGTGTGTGTATACAGTGAATATTCATTGTAGATGAAAAATGAACAAATGAATGGGTAGAGATAGAGATAGATAAATAGATAAAACAGATAGATGAATTTCTGGCAAAAAGATTTTTATCCACTAATTGGTTATGAATATAAGAAAAGAACCATTTTATTTCAAGGGGTAAAGGAATAAATAAAAATTTTAAAATTATCTCCTTGGTAGATGCCTTCTTCTTTTCTCTTTTGTCTTATTTCTCAATTTAATATACCAGTTCACTTATCACCACCCTCACTGTTCATTTTGAACTCATTTTAAACATGTCTGTGCCAGTTATGGAGTCTTTCAGCGGCATATTTGTACTTTTTGACTGAACAGTGAAAATGGATGTGGGGCTTTTAAATATTTTTCCTTTGCCAGCTGGCACTAAAGCTTTGTTACTCGAGGGTCTAGGGAGGAAAAGTTTTCCTTCCTGTGCCCAGTTGGCTGGCCCCTGCAGTCCCAGTTTCTCCAGCACTACTCTCCTGTAGGGCTTGGTGGCCAGAAATATCCAGAAACTAGCAGGATCCGCCACCAAATTTATCACGTGTTCCCTCTGGAAAAACAACTCTCTATTCACAGCTTTCTTCTGCACCCTAGAAAGCTGATTTTTGGCAATTCCAAAAGACACCCTCTGGCAAATTCCACCAGCAGGGCATCACAGCAAATTCCACCAGCAGGGCATCTGCCTTCCAAGGAGCCACAATCAGGCCTTCTCCACCATGTCAGTATTTCAGCCTTGGGGAGATACTGGTATTTACTTGAGCATTGTTCTGTCTCTACCTTTGATGAAGTGGCTAATATATATTATATAATATAGCAAAGCATGGTAGGTTAGAGGTACAGAATCTGGTTGCAATGCAGGAGAGCTGACTTTAGTCCCCGGGTCAGGAAGATCTCCTGGAGAACAAGGTGGCAACTCACCCCAGTATTCTTGCCTGGGAAATCCCATGGACAGAAAAGCCTGGAGGGCTGCAGTCCATGGGTTCTCAAAAGAGTCAGACACAACTTTTGCATGATGTGCTATACATATAAGTTAAATAATCAGGGTGATAATATACAGCCTTGACATATTCCTTTCCTGATTTGGAACCAGTCTGTTATTCCATGTCCAGTTCTAACTGTTGCCTCTTGACCTGTATACAGATTTCTCAGGAGGCAGGTAAGGTGTTCTGGTGTTCCCATCTCTTGAAGAATTTTCCACAGTTTGTTGTGATCTACACAGTCAAAGGCTTTGGCGTAATCAATAAAGCAGAAGTAGATGTTTTTTTGGTATTCTCTTGTTTTTTTTGATGATCCAATGGATGTTGGCATTTTGATCTCTGGTTCTTCTGCCTTTTCTAAATCTAGCTTGAACATCTGGAAGTTCATGGTTCACATACTATTGAAGCCTGGCTTGGAGAATTTTGAGCATTACTTTGCTTGATGAGTGCAATTGTGCGATAGTTCAAAATTTATTTGGCGTTGCCTTTCTTTGGGATTGGAATAAAAACTGACCTTTTCCAGTCCTGTGGCCACTGCTGAGTTTTCCAAATTTGCTTAGGTACAGCAGTTCTTCATTATCCACATAACCCCACCTGTTGTAAAAATGTTATTTTTTTAGTTTAAAAAAGATCTAGCATACATTTTCAGTTTCTTCCCCCGACAGTTTTAGACATTATCAAATACCCTGGTGAAATCAAGGCCAGTTATAACACTGCTCCTAAGTAGTTAGATTTAGTAAATTCTGTCTTTTCATTAATTGTCAATTATCTGTTTGNTTTTTTTGATGATCCAATGGATGTTGGCATTTTGATCTCTGGTTCTTCTGCCTTTTCTAAATCTAGCTTGAACATCTGGAAGTTCATGGTTCACATACTATTGAAGCCTGGCTTGGAGAATTTTGAGCATTACTTTGCTTGATGAGTGCAATTGTGCGATAGTTCAAAATTTATTTGGCGTTGCCTTTCTTTGGGATTGGAATAAAAACTGACCTTTTCCAGTCCTGTGGCCACTGCTGAGTTTTCCAAATTTGCTTAGGTACAGCAGTTCTTCATTATCCACATAACCCCACCTGTTGTAAAAATGTTATTTTTTTAGTTTAAAAAATATCTAGCATACATTTTCAGTTTCTTCCCCCGATAGTTTTAGACATTATCAAATACCCTGGTGAAATCAAGGCCAGTTATAACACTGCTCCTAAGTAGTTAGATTTAGTAAATTCTGTCTTTTCATTAATTGTCAATTATCTGTTTGGTTCTTCATATTTCCCTGTGAATAAAAATGTATATAAGACTAATGCATACAGTTCTCTTTATAGCTAATATATAAATAAATTACAAAGATACACATGAGAAATTGTTGAGATATGAACAAAATTTTACAGAGAATAGAGAGATTAGTTCATACTGATGTGGTGTGGTAAGAGAAGCAGCATTACACAGGTGTTATGTGAATGAATGAATTTTTGAACTTAAAATAATAATACACCAAACTGGGAAAAGCTAGGCAAAGGAATAATACATTAACAATGTTTTTTAAAATGTGGCAAGTTCTGGTATAGTGACAAGCTAAGATGTATAGAGAGAATCCCTGATCAGCAGTGTGGAGAAAAGGTAACTGAAAATAAACTATAAACTATATATATGGATATAGGTCTTCTGTTCTATCAATATTACAATATAAAAGTGTTCATCAAGCTTTGATCTCAAAGCTTTGTATTTGAGTGTGGCCTAAGCTAAATGACCATCTCCCCAAGGCTATAAGTGACTATATACAACAGAAATGAAAAAAAAATTTTTTGATGGTAACAAACTCCCACTTGTCTAGGAGATCAATTTCCGAGGCTCTGTTAGACACATAGGGCTTCTGTCTACATGATCATTCCTCCAGGCCCTGCTTTGTCTGTTCTGTTTTGGTTGTGTTAGTCAGCAAAATTTAATAAAGCACCACCACGTCATAAGGATTCTAACTGGTATTTGAAGTAGTTCTGTTAACAAGATGACATGGTTCTATCTTTGTGGAGTTTATAATCTAGATGAGAAGAGAGCTTTTTAACAGATAATTACAAATACATAAAAGCTGCTAGTAAATGTGGAGTGTTAAGAAGCATACTAAGTCTTGCTTCCTTAATTTCTTTTCTTCCAAAATTCAAAAGTCACTAATAATTGTCAAGTTCTGCTTCTACTTGGTACAGGGTAATAGGAAACTGTTCAATTGCCCTACAAGGTTTCCTATGAAATTTTGATTTTACATAAAGTTATCCTTATTTAACTTATATGCAGAGTACATCATGAGAAATACTGGGCTGGAGGAAGCACAAGCTGGAATCAAGATTGCTGGGAGAAATATCAGTCACCTCAGATATGCAGATGACACCACCCTTATGGCAGAAAGTGAAGAGGAACTAAAAAGCCTCTTGATGACACTGAAAGAGGAGAGTGAAAAAAGGCGGCTTAAAGCTCAACATTCAGAAAACGAAGATCATGGCATCTGGTCCCATCACTTCATGGCAAATAGATGGGCAAACAATGGAAACAGTAACAGACTTTATTTTCTTGGGCTCCAAAATCCCTGCA
>SJYX01012925.1:224805-262043 GCA_006410675.1 Oreotragus oreotragus
TTCAGAAAACGAAGATCATGGTATCCGGTCCCATCACTTCATGGGAAATAGATGGGGAAACAGTGGAAATAGTGTCAGACTTTATTTTAGGGGGTTTTAAAATCACTGCAGATGGTGACTGCAGCCATGAAATTAAAAGACGCTTACTCCTTGGAAGGAAAGTTATGACCAACCTAGATAGCATATTCAAAAGTAGAGACATTAGTTTGCCAACAAAGGTCCGCCTAGTCAAGGCTATGGTTTTTCCTGTGGTCATGTATGGATGTGAGAGTTGGACTGTGAAGAAGGCTGAGCACCAAAGTGTTGATGCTTTTGAACTGTGGTGTTGGAGAAAACTCGTGAGAGACTCCTTGGACTGCAAGGAGATCCAAGCAGTCCATTCTAAAGACATCAGTCCTGAGTGTTCTTTGGAAGGAATGATGCTAAAGCTGAAACTGCAATACTTTGGCCACCTCATGTGAAGAGTTGACTCATTGGAAAAGACTCTGATGCTGGGAGGGATTGGGGGCAGGAGGAGAAGGAGACGACAATGGATGAGATGGTTGGATGGCATCATCAACTCAATGGACGTGAGTTTGAGTGAACTCCGGGAGTTGGTGATGGACAGGGAGGCCTGGCGCGCTGCAGTTCATGGGGCCACAAAGAGTCAGACATGACTGAGGGCCTGAACTGAATCTTTCAAAGGGAAAATACCCAAAATTCATAATTATTTTGGCATATATCTAGCCCAGTGACCAACACAATGAAGCTCATAATGCATGCTTAGAATGATAATCATGGTAAGTTGTATTGAGGTAAAAATATTTACTGTCCCTTCCTGGTGGGTCTTTCCAGTGAAGCCCCTCTGAGTGACAGGATTGTCTTCCCTAACCAGAGACTTCTGTCTTGGCCACATGACTCATTTTGTCCAATGATATGTTATTAGAAATGATGTAAGCCACTTCCAGGCAGAAACTTCAAGAACCGTCATGTGGTCCACCATTGCTGTCCTCATTTAACTGGAAAAAGCCGGTGTTTCACATAGAGGCTTCTCCTTCAGCTTAGATATCCAGTATAGAGAACCCATGGCAGACATAGCTTGTGAAAGAGAAATAAATGTTCAGGTTTGTGCTGCAAAAGCACTTGATTGTTCTTAGAGCCCACCTAAGTCCACCTCAGCTGACCGGGTCATAATAGCGTAGTGTCTCAGTGCGCCATTCAATCTCAGTGTGTGTCAGTCCACAAGTGAGTGTGCAAGAAAGAGCCTGTGTATTTTCTGTATATAACTGGACCCCTTTCTTTGAGGTTAAAGCTTTTGGAAACCAAATTTAAGAAACCTTAGGGCTATTGGTGCTTTTCACTTTGCTATGTACTCCTCTCTGCTTACAACCTACAAAGACTGAGACTATTGCTGGAGTAATTGTGTGGGGAGAACTGGAAAATATAAGTGGGAAACAAGTCTCAAATTATTATTTAGCCATACTCTTTACAAAGTAACATAATGTGAGAAAAGAATGCAGGGTATACTAAAATCAGATCAATGTGGTATTTTGCTTATCATGAACAATTCTTTCATTAAAATCCTAGGAATTTTCAGTTTACTACTGTAGACACACTTTAAAAAAACATGGTATTCTTAGATTTTGCTCTACTTTATTTTTAAAAACTAAAATATGCTTGTAATTTTCTTTGTTCTACAAGTCTATGCAAAAAGAAACCACAATGAAACATATGGATGCAAAAACAGTTTCGTTTGTTGCCAAATATCTTCTCTCCATAACATCTGGACCTATGGAACATCTGCACAACTTTTCATCTGGATGTTTGGCGAATACAGAGAAAATATTTCCTTTCTAAATCTAATTCCTGCACAGTGCTATTCCAATAACATATTTGTTAATGCTTCTAATATCCTATTATTTTATCAAATACAATTTTGGAGCATGAATTGTTTACTGTTGTGGTGCCTGCCCACGTACAAGCTCTGATTGTTAAAAAGGAAATATTTTTGGTGAATTCTTTCTCCACAGCCATCAGTCTATTTCAAGAGAGATTAACAATAGAATGTATCAAAGCACTCACTTCATGTTCAGTGGTCTCTATTGTGCATGCCCTTGATGGGAGATGAGAGAATTCTATTCTTTGGCCAGATGCTGATATCATCCTAGGACATCTGCATGGATGTCTGCGTGGCACTTAGGGTAAAGGGGGAAATTTGATTGTGCCCTTGAGGGTATGGAACATGGAGACAAGCATCATAATCATCCTTTGCAGAAATTCCAAGGGACTCAGTTACATGTTTTTCCCTTGTCAACATCTGTCAAGAACCACATGTCAATTACTACTCCATCTTTTCTCAGGTAATAAAGGAACAGAGAACTCCCCAGTGAGCAGTCTATCTTTCCAACAATATGCCCAAGGCCTCTGCTTTTGGATGAAACCTTCATAAATTTGTTGTCATTTTCTACTTACAGGGATCTTGGCAGAGAAGGGGGCCTGAATGGAAGGGAAAAATGTTACTTTTAGTACAGAAAACATATACGAGTGTCTGTTTCAGAGTATTTAATAAAAAGAAAAGCAGGGTAAATTTAACTGAGCTATTTCACCTTCTCTAGAGCCATCCTGGTATTTTACGGATAAGATCACCTAATAGCTGATTTCTATTCAGTCTCATTCTTTTATGTTTGTACAGTTTTATTTTTCATCTTGTTTATTGGCTTGTACAGGCATGTGTACATGTACACATGCACCTTAGCTAGCAAAAACCTCTTCTGAAGTAGTGAACACATATGTGGTGGCGCCCCTCTGTATGCCTAGGGTGAGACCTATAGCACCTGTGCTTCAAGATAGGTGGTATGAGAACTAAGATACTACTTATGTATGCCTTGGGTAATTTCATCTTCTCTTAAGAGACGGCCAAAAAATAATGTACTGAGGTCTTATTTTAGCAGAATCTTTTTATATAATTTTAATCTGTTGAACAGCATTAAATCATCATTTTCCCTAGATCCCAGATGTACCATTTGTCAAGGCTTTTTGACACAAATCAGCAGAAAGTCTCCATGTTTCAGCTCAGACAGGTGGATAAGCATCTGAAAATAGGTGAGCACAGAAGTAGAGAACTTACTTGTAAAGAGATGCCAGTAAATTGCCAAAGTCCCTCTAGTAAGAAAATGGTTAGAAAGAACTACCAAATTTCACTATGAGTAGCTTAAGATGACCTGAGGGCTTGTGATCGGTGGTAAGTTTTCCACCTGGGCTTTTTCTCCCATGTAAATTTTATAGGTTATGATTTCTCTGCTGCTGCTACTGCTGCTAAGTTGCTTCAGTCGTGTCCGACTCTGCGACCCCGTAGACGGCAGCCCACCAGGCTCCGCCATCCCTGGGATCCTCCAGGCAAGAACACTGGAGTCGGTTGCCATTGCCTTCTCCAATGATTTCTCTACACTTAGTCAATTGACCAATGTAAACTCCTACCTGAGAGGGGGGAGAGATTTCTTAACCAGAAATAGTTAACTGATAAAAACTTACAAATCAAAATACACACCCAAATTGCAGAAAGCCATATGAGAGCACAGAATTAGTACATGCAAGGAATTCTGAATTAAGGAGAAATGAAAAGTCATAGAAAACAGTGAGTCTTACAGCTTTAGTACTAAAACCTAAGTTTGAGCCTCTATCCCAGCACTTACTATCTTTGTGATCTTAGGCAAGTCAGGACCTTTCTTGAGATTCAGTTTCGTAATATATAATGGGGAAATGATCATTCCTACTTCACAGTGGTTTGGTAAAGGGAAATACATTGAATAAAATACATACAGATGTTAGTATAGTACCACACAAATTAAGGACTCAGTACTGGCTACTGTTCTTATAATGTAATAATGGAAAGGATTTCTGGAGAAGATGGTTTTGATCTGCATAAAAATTTATCCATAGATCTGAGTCATGAGATAGGTTGATTTCATTTGTCCCTGAATCTCCAGGGACAATTCAGTTTTTTCTTGTTCCCAGTTAGGTTATGAACTTGTATTGATTTGTATTAATAAAAGTGATGTGGTCATTTTGCATAAACGTGTCTGAGGCACAGGCTGTGATGCATTTCAAAGTCTATGTGTATCCCTTCTCTTGAACATACAGTTAGGGGCTTTCCCTGGTGGTTCAGATGGCAAAGAATCTGCCTGCAATGCAGGAGACTAGGGTTCAACCCCTGGGTCAGGAAGATCCCCTAGAGGAGGTCATGGCAACCCACTCCAGTATTCTTGCGTGAAGAATTCCATGGACAGAGGAGCCTGGCAGGCCACAGTCCAAGGGGCCACAAAGAGCTGGATACGACTGAGGGACTAAGGTTTTCGCTTAGCCCTGAGACTGAATTCTGGCTAGTGAAATGTTGGCCAAATAAGCATTGCTTCTAAGCCTGGCCCGTAAAAAGCTCCCACCTCCAATATCCCACATGATTTCCCCTTCCAGTTGGTTGGACCAGGTTCCCACAGGATGACCCTTGGGATCCATGTGTTAAAGATAGTGGATTCACAGATGGAAGGGGATTGGATCCCAAAACAGCACTACTGGAGTGCTACCCAACCAGGAACTGCTGCACTGGATAGTAACATGAGGCTGCTGTTGTTCAGTTGCTCAGTGGAGTCCAGCTCTTTGCAACTCAGGCTTCCCTGTCCTTCACTGTCTCCCAGAGTTTGTTCAAGCTCATATCCACTGAGTCAGTGATGGCATCCAACCATCTCATCCTCTGTCTCCCCCTTCTCCTCCTGTCCTCAATCTTTCCCACCATCAGAAACTTTTCCAGTGAGTTGGCTCTTCACACCTGGTATCCAAAGTATTGGAGCTTCAGATTCAGCATCAGTCCTTTCAGTGAATAATCAGGGTTGATTTCCTTTAGGGCTGACTGGTTTGATCTCCTTGCAGTCTAAGGGATTCTCAAGAGTCTCCTCCGGCACAATTCAAAGGCATCAATTCTTCGGCGTTCAGCCTTCTTTATGGTCCAACCCTCACATCCATACTTGACTACTGGAAAAACCATAGCTTTGACTAGACTGACCCTTTGTCAGCAAAGTGATGTCTCTGAGTTTTAATATGCTGTCTAGGTTTGTCATAGCTTTTATTCCAAGGAGCAAGGGTCTGAATTTCATGGCTGCAGTTACTGTCTGCAGTGATTTTGGAGCCCAAGAAAATCAAGTCTAGAGAAAATGTTTCCATTTTCTCCCCCATCTATTTGCCATGAAGTGATGGGATCAGATGCCATAATCTTAGTTTTCTGAATATTGAGTTTTAAGCCAGCTTTTTCATCCTCCTCTTTCACCTTCATCAAGAGGTTCTTTAGTTCCTTTCCACTTCCTGCCGTAAGGTGTCATCTGTATATCTGAGGTTATTGATATTTCTTCCTGAAACCATGATTCCAGCTTGTGCTTCATTCAGCCCAACATTTCACATAATGTACTCTGCATATAAGTTAAATAAGCAGGGTGACAATATACAGCCTTGACTTTCTCCTTTCCCAATTTTGAACCAGTCCCTTGTTCCATGTCCAGTTCTAAATGTTGCTTCCTGAACTGCATACAGGTTTCTCAGGAGGCAGGTAAGCTGGTCTAGTATTCCCATCTCTAAGAATTTTCCAGTTTGTTGTGATCCACACAGTCAGGCTTTAGTGTAGTCAATGAAGCACAGATAGATGTTTTTCTGGAATTTCTTTGCTTTTTCTATGAGCCAATAGATGTTGGCAATTTGATCTCTGGTTCCTCTGCCTTATCTAAATTCAGCTTGAACATCTGGAAGTTCTTGGTTCACATACTATTGAAGCTGAGCTTGAAGGATTTTGAGCATTACCTTGTTAGCATGTGAAATGAGCTTAATTGTGTGGTAGTATGAGCATTCTTTGGCATTGCCCTTCATTGGGATTGGAAAGCAAACTGAACTTTTCCAGTCCTGTGGCCACTGCTGAGATTTCCAAATTTGCTGGAACGTTGAAAGCAACATTTTAACAGCATCAGTAAATACTTTTTTTCTGTTAAGCCACTGATAGTTCAGCAGTTTTGAATGATAGCTGGTACTGCTATCTTAACTAATAGCTTTAATGGTATTCTTTTTATAGCCCTGTGTCATCTATTTTTTCACTCTCCCCACTATCCAGCCTTCTTTTTCACAAAAGTAAACCTGCTGCTGCTGCTACTGCTGCTGCTGCTGCTGCTGCTGCTGCTAAGTCACTTCAGTCGTGTCCGACTCTGTGTGACCCCATAGACGGCAGCCCACCAGGCTCCCCCATCCCTGGGATTCTCCAGGGAAGAACACTGGAGTGGGTTGCCATTTCCTTCTCCAATGCATGAAAGAGAAAAGTGAAAGTGAAGTCGCTCAGTTTGTCCAACTGTTAGCAACCCCATGGACTGCAGCCCACCAGGCTACTCCGTCCATTGGATTTTCCAGGCAAGAGTACTGGGGTGGGGTGCCATTGCCTTCCCCAAAAGTAAACCTAATCACATTTTATTCATTATCTCGCTCCTCAGTCGTGCATTCTTCTCTCCCTACTTCGTCTCCCCTAAGACCATGAAGTTCTGTACCTTGTCTCCTTAAGAGCTGCAAAGATTCTTTCCTGTGAGCTTTCCCCAACTGAATGGAGATAGAGACATTGCCTTTCCTCTCCATTTTTATTCCAATCTCCATTCTTTTTCACTTATAACAGGGTCTCTGGATGTAGATGATGCTTACTTTCCTGGAAAATGGTGGATTATTCATTTTTAAAAAATATTTATTTATTTGACTGCGCCAGGTTTTAACTGCAGCACGTGGGATCTTTAATTGCAGCTTGTGGGATCTAGTCCCTTGATCAGGAATCACACCTAGGCCCCCTGCATCAGGAGTGTAGAGTTTTAGCTACTGGACCACCAGGGAAGTCCCAATGGTGGATTATTCTTAAATGGTTAAAAATAAATTAAAAACTTAAGTAACAACTATGATTTGTGTGTGTGTGTGTGTTCAGTTGTATCTGATGCTTTGTGATCCTGTGGACTGTAGCCTGCCAGGCTTCTCTGTCTATGGGATTTCCCAAGCAAGAAATACTGGAGCCGGGTTGTCATTTCCTTCTCCAGGGAATCTTCCCAACCCAGGGATCGAACTCACATCCCTTGAATGTCTTGCATTAGCAGGCAGATTCTTTACCTGGGAAGACACAAAACACTGTATAAGTATTTTATGTCGTTAAGTTGTAACATCCTTATAATGAAACTACCCAGCAGGTATGGTTATGAGCTCCATTGTGCAGATGAAAAAACCAACACCTGTGGCACTTGGCACGTTGCCAGAGTCATACAGCTGGTTTATGGAAGAGACAGAAAATATGAAGCTAGAACCTGCACTCTTCTGATTGTGACCTCCATGGCTCCTCAACATGTGGTCAGAGACACCAAGTCATTTTACAGTACGTGAAAGTGTACAGAAATAAGTTACGGAGAAAAGAATATAAAAGCACTTGGTCATGAGATAAACCAAAAGCCCCAGGTTGCATATTAGCCACTGGTGGGGGTGGTTTAGTCATTAATCGTGTCTGACTCTTTGCGACCCCATGGACTGTAGCCCGCCAGGCTCCTCTGTCCATGGGATTCTCCAGGCAAGAATACTGGAGTGGGTTGCCATTTCCTTCTCCAGGGGATCTTCCCAACCCAGGAGTCAAACCTGGGTCTCCGGCATTGCAGGCAGATTCTTTACCAACTGAGCTATGACGAAAGCCCCATATTAGCCATTAGCCTATAGCAATTAGTTGCATTATTTCTCACATACATTTTTATAAAAATTCTTATTCAATAGGGTGTAACATCCTCTTGTCTGTAGGGACAGACACTCTGCTTCAGAGGAGAAGCAGCCAACCCGTTCTGATCATCAGTTAGCTCTTTTCTGTGTGACCCATTAACTCCTTTCTCCTGTGCTGAAAGCATTCCATGCTTTTTCAGCTAGAAGCCTCCTGGCACTGTTAACTATTTCATGGTGATATACTTACTTATAATTTAGAAATGAAACCCACTCAAAAAAGATCAGTATGAAGGCTAACATGCACTAGGCACTTATACTGTGCCAAGCAGTATGCTGATTACTTTACATATACTACATTTAATCCTTCCAGTAACCCTGTGTGATTGGAATTATCTTATCCCTACTTTTAAAAATGAGAAAATTGAAGCAAAGATACTAGGTAGCCTACAAAGGTCACACAGTAAGGAAGTAATATCACTCAACTTTGAACCCAGAGAATCAGGCACCAGAGCCTGCCTTCCCAACAATACAATAACATGGAGCCAGGTCTCCAGACACCTGATCTGCAGGAGGCACCTGGAACAGTCAACACCTGAACAGTGGATGCCAACCTGGAAAAAGTTTTGTATTAAGCTGTGAGTGTCACGGACTCTCCTCTTTGTCACTGGACAGCACTCCTGAGTTTTGCTGGCAGTGAGAAACCCCAAACTTGATGGAAGCATTGAAAAGAGTGTAGCTCAACTCAGTGCTTATATGGGCTTCCCTAGTGGCTCAGACAGTAGAGAATTGGCCTGCAGTGCAGGAGACCTGGGTTCGATCCCTGGGTCAGGAAGATCCCCTGGAGAAGGGGATGGCTACCCACTCCAGTATTCTTGCATGGAGAATTCTATAGACAGAGGAGTCTGGCAGGCTACAGTCCATGGGGTCACAAAGAGTTGGATACAACTGAAGTGTCTTAGCATGCACACACAATGCATATATATTTTTGAGGGAGTATTTGTTTTTATTGTATATTTTATTTTTAATTCCTCAAAGTTACTGAATCTGAGGGTTTTTTTAATTGAAGTAGTAGATTTATAACATTTCAAGTGTACAGCAAAGTGATTCAGTTATACAAATCCATAAATCTATTCTTTTTCAAATTATTTTCCTTTATAGGTTTTTACAAGATATTGAATATAGTTTCCTGTGCTACACAGTAGGACTGTGTTAACTATTTTATATATAGTAATATATATCTGCTAATCCCAAAATCTAATTTATCCCTTTCCCTGCCACCCCGCTGCTTTCCGCTTTGGTAACTGTAAGTTTCTTTTCTATGCTTGTGAATCTGTTTCCATTTTGCAGCAAAGTTTATTTGTTTTTTTTTTCAATTCCACATGTAAGTGACATCATATGACATTTGTCTTTGTCTGACTTCACTTCATGCAATAATCTCTAGGTCTATCATGTTGCTGAAAATTCTTATTTATGTTTAATATTCCATTATATATATATGGAAGTAAATGGAAGCAACCTAAATGTCCGTCAACAGGTGAATGGATAAAGAAGACATGCTATATATATATATATATATATACATATACATATATATATATAGTAAATAGAATGCACATATTTTAAGAGATGTAATTCATTATAGCTTTCTTTGAGAAACAAATACTTCAAGGGCACTAAGCTGGGGTGGGTGTATATGAATTGATCTTTATATTCTGTTGCTACAAACACACAACAGGGAACAACTTCTCCATGAGTTTCACTTGCTAGCTGGCTTCTTTTATCCAGGGAAGAGGCACTGTCGCTCCAGAACACAGACAATGAACCCTTTTCCTAGAAATATTCTAAGGGGCATTATATTGGGTCAAAAAAGAGATGGGGCTAGAAAGTAGTGTGCCATGTTTTTCAAGCTTTCTAGGCCCTAAAGAGCACACACACTAGAATCTCAAAGAAATTAAGTGTATGATTATGTAGGTTGATGTACATGTCTTCTTTCTAATATAGATATGGAACTTCATTTTTAGTCTGGCAATTCAGCCGAAATCTATGCTTTAGTTTGTTTTTGATTAATGCTTTTCTAGGTTTTTGGAAGATCAAATAATCACCTTTACTATCATTTCTGGCATCCCAGGACTTGTGTGTGACCAGTGATTGTCACAAAGTTACCATCATTTATAACTGGTTTAGCAAAATCCATGATATAACTAAATCAACAATGCATATTTCTTGGAATACTGCTCATATGCAGATATTCACTTCCAAACCAGCTTATCATTCTGGAAGCAATTTGGGGTCTAGATCTCTTTGTGGGTTTATTGTTGCAGCTATTCTCTCATTCAATTATAGAATCAATGTACAGGTGCTTTTTCCTTAATGCAACATGTATATCTGTAAAAAAAGAAAAGCTTATTCAGACCTGCAAAATCACACACTGAACATAATAGGGAGTATATATACATATATATACACACACATATATATTTATGCTACTTGGCTTATGAAGCTTCCTTTTTATTAGGGCCAGGCCAGTTCCAATTAATACCAAGATTTTTATGTACATAATAGTATACATTTTTGTGGTTTCAGGCCATTGGTTGTAAACAAAAAACTTAAAAAAATTTTTTTTAACTTAAGATTTTAAAATTTCAGTTTGAAATGCATGGTTTATAAAATTAGATTCTTTGATTATAGCCTTTCTCTTTTAAACTAACTAATTTTGCTGGATAAAGTGAAATCCCTAGGCTCAATTGTGATGATTCATTGGTAAAATTGCTGCTTGAATGGTTTGAGGGCCTACAGTGTCATGACATTTATTGTCCTCGTTTTCAAAAATAAAACATAATAGGGTTTATAGGGAAATTATTATCAGAACCACACCACTCAAAACAAGCATTTTCTACTCAAAATATACAAAACTTTATAATGGTTAGCGAACAGAATGGTATTTCTAATAAAAATACAGCACAGCTTTACAAACCTATTATATAGCTAATAAAGAAGTACTATCTTATAAATAGGTCATTACATTAGAAAAACACATAAAATGACAACAGCATCTAAAGGAGCTTATAGAAGAGCTGGGGCTGCTGAGTAATGGAGACGAGGGCCAGGAGCACAAAGGTCAGGAAGGAACACTCCATGAGCACCTCTGGGAGAGCAGGAGGCCAGATGGCGCCAGGAGGACGGAGGGCGGGGTGAGTGGCACAGGGCGGCCTAGCCCAAGACGTCCAGCTGTCCCAGTGTACTTTGCATTCAGCTGCTGTTACACAGCGGTATAAAGCATGAACATGCTGGGGAAGGATCACAAGTGAACCAGTACGACCTCCAAGCTAACGTCATTCCTCAACCCCAGTTACATAGGCGCTGAGTCACACTGCAGAACACACATTAAAGCAGAAACACTGTCGGGAACAACAAGAACGATGATTCTGGAAGCTACTGATGATGTAAAAACCAATTATTAAACACTTTTAAAGAGTTAAAACACAGGCAAAAGAGATAGTGATTAATCTGACTTAGAGAATATATCAGTTAATTCTGTAAAGTGCATTATATTAACTGTGAGCCCATAAATGCTTATAGAAATATAAACAATGACAGCTATAATTAATGAAAACTATATATGTGAAAAAAATCATAAAGAAAAGTCATATACCCCCAGATATCTTGCTTTTCTACCAACTTTACTCCAGTCAAAATTTAAAATCATGTGTACTAAAGCTTCTGTGAATGCTATTATTTCTGTACTGCAATGTCAAAGGTTAGAAGCTTGACGACTAAACTCCATATAATACATTTTTCTAACAAACATTGATAAGACTTCACACTTATTCCCATTCCCCAGAAGTTTCTATTAAGTTGGTGATAATATTCAATTGTACTCAATATCTGACTTAGAGAATATATCAGTTAATTCTGTAAAGTGCATTATATTAACTGTGAGCCCATAAATGCTTTAGAAATATAAACAATGACAGCTATAATTAATGAAAACTATGTATGTGAAAAAATCATAAGGAAAAGTCATATACCCCCAGATATCTTGCTTTTCTACCAACCTTAGTCCAGTCAAAATTTAAAATCATCATGTGTACTAAAGCTTCTGTGTACGCTATTATTTCTGTACTGCAGTGTCAAAGGTTAGAAGCTTGACAACTAAACTCCATATAATACATTTTTCTAACAAACATTGGTAAGACTTCACACTTATTCCCATTCCCCAGAAGTTTCTATTAAGTTGGTGATAATATTCAATTGTACTCAATTCCAGCTTAATGTTGATTTTAATATTCAGTCATTTGACATCTTTGATACCCTTGTCCTTAATGAAGAAAATGATGACTTCTGACAAATTTCTTATGAATAACATAACATAATTTAACTGCTGTAAAGTTATGTTGTCTAATATGGTAGCCGCTAACCACAGGAGACTATTCAAAGTGATTTAAATAAAAGTAGAAACTCCATGAGCACCTCTGGGAGAGCAGGAGGCCAGATGGCGCCAGGAGGATGGAGGGCGGGGTGAGTGGCACAGGGCGGCCTAGCCCAAGACGTCCAGCTGTCCCAGTGTACTTTGCATTCAGCTGCTGTTACACAGCGGTATAAAGCATGAACATGCTGGGGAAGGATCACAAGTGAACCAGTACGACCTCCAAGCTAACGTCATTCCTCAACCCCAGTTACATAGGAGCTGAGTCACACTGCAGAACACACATTAAAGCAGAAACACTGTTGGGAACAATAAGAACGATGATTCTGGAAGCTATTGATGATGTATAAAACCAATTATTAAACACTTTTAAAGAGTTAAAACACAGGCAAAATAGATAGTGATTAATCTGACTTAGAGAATATATCAGTTAATTCTGTAAAGTGCATTATATTAACTGTGAGCCCATAAATGCTTATAGAAATATAAACAATGACAGCTATAATTAATGAAAACTATATATGTGAAAAAAATCATAAAGAAAAGTCATATACCCCCAGATATCTTGCTTTTCTACCAACTTTACTCCAGTCAAAATTTAAAATCATGTGTACTAAAGCTTCTGTGAATGCTATTATTTCTGTACTGCAATGTCAAAGGTTAGAAGCTTGACGACTAAACTCCATATAATACATTTTTCTAACAAACATTGATAAGACTTCACACTTATTCCCATTCCCCAGAAGTTTCTATTAAGTTGGTGATAATATTCAATTGTACTCAATTCCAGCTTAATGTTGATTTTAATATTCAGTCATTTGACATCTTTGATACCCTTGTCCTTAATGAAGAAAATGATGACTTCTGACAAATTTCTTATGAATAACATAACATAATTTAACTGCTGTAAAGTTATGTTGTCTAATATGGTAGCCGCTAACCACAGGAGACTATTCAAAGTGATTTAAATAAAAGTAGAAGTGTAGTTCCGTCACGTGCAAGTGCTCAACAGCTCACGTGGGACGGTTGCTTAGTGCGCTGAAAAGCACAGCTGTAGAATATTCCCACCATCACAGAAAGTTCAACAGCAGAGCAGTTATTCTGTTGACCTACACAGCTCTGCCAAATTTCTGAAAAAGCACAATAGTTCAAGAGTTAGTGACCCTTTAGAAAGTGTAAGCAAACCTTTAGCCTTCTCCTCCCTTTCCTCAATAGTGCCAAGTATTGAAAGAGTCCTCTCTCCTGGTTTTGCCTTGGGTGCTGGGGGAGAGAGAGCCCGCTCAGGCACCCTCAGACACCATGGGCCAAGTTTTGCAGATGCTGTCAGCACCCTGCCCACATCTTTGCCTCTATGACTTCAGGATGCTGCAGCCATTGTCCAACAGCCAGTATCTCCATTTCTGTGTCCAAGCCTTTTTTTCTGAAGGTGTTGTGAGATGTTCTGCCTGGACCCCTGGCAACACCCAGTAAAAGGAATCTTCTACTAACATGGTTAAAAGTTAGTATAAAATTACTCTGGCGGTCCCATTCCTTAGGTGAGCTGTGTGTCTGGAAGCATCTTCTAGAGTGCCTCACAGGGCTGGCTGGTCCCCTGGGCTGACCACCTTTCCTCTCCTGCATCACTTTCCATAGCTCTCCTCTGTTTCATCACACTTCCAAATAAGCCTCTTGCTCTCAAATCATTGTCCAAACTAAGACAATATCCACTTGGTGAGGTAAAAGGATCATCAGAAAGGAGGCTCAGGATACTAAAGATAACCAATTTTATATGTCATTAAATTTTGAATTCCTTGAGAGCAAGGGTTGTATCTTGGGAATTTTCTATTCCCACTGTCTAGCACATACAAGCCACTCATTAGCGGTATGGCATACAGTGTTTCACACATATTGTTTCTTTGATATCCCAACAATCCTATTCAGTAGCTATTGCTGCTATTTCTCAGCTAAGCAAATTGAAGATCAAATGATCTAAATGAATTGCCCAAAGTCAAACAGTGAGTAGTCGTGTTCAGCCTAGAACCAGGGCTTCAGACACTAGGCCCCATGCTCGTCCTCCCTGTAGCTAGCTGGTGCCTCTGTGCTGGTCAGTGTTGACCGCTGACTTGCCTGCTGGGCTCTCAGCAGACCTCAGCTATGCGCATGCCGTGACCTGTGCTCCAAGCGCCGCCTGACTGAACAGTGAAGCATGTTATTTATTTCTGCTCCTGTTCAGTGGGCTAGGTGTATATTACTAACTTCTCACAGTAGTTTCTATTATCAGAGAGAGTGGCTCTTGTTTCAAAGGCTTGATCCTAGGACAAAATGAACAGAAGACAACAGTAATTTCTTGCTCTACCCTCTCATCTCTGCAAGTCCCAATCCCTGTCAGACTCTCCCTCAGAAGACTCAAGGCTCTACCTGACTGTATTTGGTTCTGGGCTTCCCTGCCCAGGCAGTGCCAGGATTCTGGAATCATCAAGAAAGGAAGAGGAACTTCTGCACTCCAAGCATCACTCCAGGTTTTGCCTTTGCCCTCCATCCCCACCCTTCTGCTCTCTGAATTTTCTTGCTCAGACTATTATTACTATTTTAAATTCTCTAAGTTTCAGTATCTTGATCTATAGAATATAGATGATAATGAAAGTACCTATTCATTTAAAGAGTACCCCAAAGTACCCATAGGTTATGAGGATGAAATGAGACAGTCCACATAAAAGCAGTCAGTCAGTCAGCTCAGTTGCTCAGTCGTGTCCGACTCTTTGCGGCTCCATGGACGCCAGGCCTCCCTGTCCATCACCAGCTTCCGGAGTTCACTCAAACTCACGTCCATCGAGTCAGTGATGCCATCCAGCCATCTCATCCTCTGTTGTCCCCTTCTCCCACCTTCTATCTTTCCCAGCATCCAGGTCTTTTCCAGTGAGTCAGTTCTTCACATAAGGTAGCCAAAAAATTGGAGTTTCAACTTCAGCATCAGTCCTTCCAATGAATATTCAGAACCCATTTCCTTTAGGATGGACTGGTTGGATCTCCTTGCAGTCCAAGGGACTCTCAAGGGTCTTCTCCAACACCACAGTTCAAAAGCATCAGTTCTTCAGTGCTCAGCTTTCTTTATAGTCCAACTTTCACATCCATACACTCAGCACACTGTAGATGCATAATTACTATTAGATACTGTTATTGGATATATGTTCTATATGGCCCACCCCTCCCCTCCCCACTATAAGCCTAGTTTGAACCTCAAGAAATCCAAACCTGTCACTAATGAGGTGGCCTGGGCCCCCATATATCAAGAAATTGAATTTAGATTAATATGTTATCTCAAGACTAACAGGAACTTTGGGACTCACAATTCCATAACGGAAAGACATGCATTTTTAATGAGAGCAGTCTAGGAAGAAAGCCCATTTGCAAGCAGGGTGCCACAAGATGGTAGAAACCATTTGCCTCCACACAGAAGCCAAGCTGTTTATCTCCCAGTTATCTGCGAGACTGTGCTAAATGCTCAGTGTCAGTTAAACAGCACATCCTGTGTGTGAAGGTGGCAGATACATTCTGATAAACACGTATACGCGTGTTTTCATGACCAAGCCCTGCCAAAAGAGAGGGTGGGGCTTCTCCAAATTGAATGATTAAAGGCTGAGGGTACTTTAAAAATAAAAGTCATCTTGTAAGCTATTTTATTCCTCCTTATTATGCTTGTGTAGTAGTCACTTCAGTCATGTCTGACTCTATGTGACCCCATGGACTGTAGCCCACCAGGCTGCTCTGTCCATGGGAATTCGCCAGGCAAGAATACTGGAGAGGGTGGCCATTCCCTTCTCCAGGGGATCTTCCTGACCCAGGGATTGAACCCGGCTCTCCTGCATTGCAGGTGGATTCTTTAATATCTGAGCCACCAGTGAAGCCCATTATTATGCTTAGCCATGGGTAAAATATTGATTTATTTACAACCTTTTCTTTTTAAAGTATAGATAACAGAAGTCTAGGATACTACATTTCCTATCCAACAAAATTGGGATACAAAGACTAATTTTTTTTATTTTTATTTTTATGTTTATGCTGTAACTGTCACTGTTACAAATGCATAAGAATTCAGTTCCACTTGGCTGTACATTTAATAAAGCAACTAGTGGAGAATATAAACACTTGATATGAAATTGGAAAAGCTCCAGAAAATCTAGGCACCGAGGTGGAAAACCACAAGTGTTGCTGCCTTAATTTCCCTTTCCAGGCTTTAGCACAGTAAAGCTCATCCTCCAGCTCACAGATACTTTCAAACTGGAATGATTTCAAAGGAGAAATGGCCACTGTCTTTCCTGTATCCTAAGATGAACTATCGGAGAAGGCAATGGCACCCCACTCCAGTACTCTTGCCTTGAAAATCCCATGGACAGAGGAGCCTGGTGGGCTGCAGTCCATGGGGTTGCTACTAGTCAGACACGACTGAGCTTCTTCACTTTCACGTTTCACTTTCATGCATTGGAGAAGGAAATGGCAACCCACTCCAGTGTCCTTGCCTGGAGAATCCCAGGGATGGCGGAGCCTGGTGGGCTGCCGTCTATGGGGCCGCACAGAGTCAGACACGACTGAAGCGACTTAGCAGCAGCAGCAGCAGCAGCAAGATGAACTATAATTCTCAGAAAGACAAGAATTTAGGCATACAATCAGAGTTGGTAGAAAAAAAAATTTAAGCTTTCTGTTGCCAAACAAGATGGAGTCAGTCATACTCCCTGGAAGTGTCTGGGACCGAAGCTCTCCTTTCAGGCTCCTTGGTCTTACAGTTTTTTAACAAGCTGTCCTGAAGATGGCGCCTCATGCTTAGCTATGTTATAACCTGCATCATTTTGTGATTCCGTCTGAAAACAAGTCCCTAACAGCTATACAGATTCACAGAAAGATCTGTGGGAAATGCTACCTTGAAATGATATTCCTAAAGCATTAATCTAAATAACTCAAGGAATAATCTGATTAGATCATCTTTAAATTTTCAGTTAGGAAGAGGAGTTACAGGAAAAAATACAGCAAGTGCTATGTGGGTTACATGAATAGCCTGTTCTGAAAACTAAAATCCGTCTGTGACCTTGCTCCTTCTCCTTCGTCCTCTCTCTGCAGTCAGTGGTACCACCATCTATCACATTGCCAGAGCCGGAAACTTGGATGACATCTTTGATCCTTGTCTCCACTATAAATCTCACCATCAGCAATGCCTCATCCAATCAACCGCCCAGTCCTATCTATCCAAGTCCATAAATGTCTCTCAAGTGTGTGCTGTCTCTCCATTCCTTCTATCGCCAGCAAAGTCCTATCCTCTCCTCCCTGTGGCCCTGCAGGAGAGTGTTTGCCATTTCTCTTCTCTCATTCCACTCACCATCCTTCACCTAGAGTCATCTTTCCAAAGACAGGCTTAATCGTGTAATCTCCCTGTTTGCAATATCCCATAGCTCCCTAGTGCTGTCAGCTTTCCTGATGGCTCAGCGATAAAAGAATCTGTCTTCAGTGGAGAAATGCAGGAGACTCAGGTTCGATCCCTGGGCTGGGAAGGTCCCCTAGAGGAAGAAATGGCTACCCACTCCCATTTTCGTGCCTGGAGAATCCCCATGGACAGAGAAGCCTGGCAGGCTACAGTCCAAAAGGGTCACAAAGAGTCTGACATAACTGAGCACACAGCGCTGTGCTCTCAGGTCAGATCCAAGCTTTTCTTATGATTTAGTCGCCCCTGCCACTGCCCATTTTCCTGGGCTCCAGCCTGCAGCACTGTCGCGTGTGTCGTTTTGGCCTCGTCATAACAGATTCCTTCTCGAGGGTTTTCTGTTCCTCCAGCTGCTGCTGTGCCCCCGAGCAACAGCTGCAGCTCACCCTCTACACACCCGAAGAATCACCACCTCCGTCCATCTACTTCTGACTTATCCTGTTGGTTTCAGTATAAACCACCCTTTCCTCATGGAAGAGACCCATGCAGTAGATCAGGGTCCAGCAATCTATGCTTCCATAGCACCCTGTTCTTTCTTGCCTTTCATAGGCATCTCACCTTATCATCATCATCTGTGTATTTTTCCCTTGCTAGAGGATACACTGAGAAAGCAGGAAGAGTGCCCGTCCCTAAGCAGCGTTCTCACAGGGACCTGTGAGGTCCTTGGTCCTCTGCCTCTATCGCCTCATCTCCTGTCCTGACCGCCTGTGGGTCTCTCTCATTCCTTATGCCTCTAACCTGCTTCTCCAGCGTGGCCTCTTTCCTGTTCCTCTGACTTTACAGGCATGATCCTGCCTCGAGGCCTTCGCACCTGCTGCTCCCTTCACCTAGGATGCACTTCCTCCAGCTTTCTTTGTGGTTCTCTCCCTCACCTGTTTTAGATTTTTATTCAAAGGCCATATTCTCAGTGGAGTCTTCTCTGACCACCCGATTTATCACACACACACCCAACATTCCAGTCCCTCTCCCGACTCTATTGCTCTCCCTAGCTCTCGTCACTGTCTAGTATACTTTGATGCTTTGTTATCCATCACTCGCCACTAGGATGTAAACTCCCTGAAAGCAGGGACTTCGGTCTCTCTGGCTGTATCTCCAGGACCTAGAGCTGTGCCAAGCACAGAGTGGTCAGTGGAACTGTTCACCCTAGTCTCACCTTTGCGATTTCACAAACTAAGTCTTTTCACTTTTTTGGCACTAAGTCATCCTAATTTTTGAGTGGGAAGAATTTTATCCTCACCCTGGAAGTCTTCCCTCTTCCTGATTACTTTAGCTTCCTATTTTCAGAACTAGTATGTCTTTTTGGTGGGAGATGAAATCAGAACTAAAAACAAATCTTCCCAATAAAATGTAAAAGTGGAGACTTGCTGATGTCCTTTAAGTTTCAGTTGTTTCCAAATAACAGTTTCCTGAAAACGATAACATTTAGTGTGAGTCTTGTTAAAAGTGTCTCCTTCTAAATAGCTTCCCAGAGTGATGGCTCCTTATTTTTCTGTTAATTGATGAGACACTCAGAGAAAAACGTTGGTTCCCTCACATCACTGGGGCACATGCTGAAGATTTTTATGTGGAAACCCATGGATTTGCCCGGCTGTCCAACCAGTCTGATTATTTGGGTCAAAATGTGAGGTTTCTAAAGCCAAACCAGCTGTGCAGTTAGATGGAATCCAACTTCCTAAGCAGGAAATGGCAAAGAAAAATCAGATCAAATGACTGCAATATGGATACATAGTCCTTTTGTAAAATTTCAGGCCCTTGAAGTGATCAGCAACTCCAGGGGAAAGCAGCACTCATTCTCACAATATGTAAGGCTGATTCGTGGCTAATGATTTATCACGGATGTTTGATTTGTTTTCCATTTTCAGAGTTATAAGATGAGCAAACAGATGCTCACCAGCCTCTAATTTCAAGGGAATATCATATTGCAACTGCAATTAAGCACAGTTTCTATCAGAACATGTGAACTATCATTACAGACAAAACTGAAAATGATCATTTATAACATAAAAGAGGAGTAAAAAAAATCTCTTACACCAAAATTTGAATTTTTGACAAAGTTTCTAGTTAATTAAAGCCAGGGAAGAGGAGAAAGTCTGATACTGTATTTGATTGAGAATGTGAGCACATGACTTGAAAAATCAGCTCATGTTATTTCACAATTACAAGATAGCAGAAGACTTGCCCATGAGAAGGAAGTCTGGGGGTACAGTGAGAAATGGGAACTGAAGAGGCTGCTACTTAGTTAGGCATCTCACAAAGGGGAAGGTCTGGGTGACAATTGGACTGTAAGGAAAGAAGCGAGAGAGGAGCAGTCGCCAACTGAATATTCCTGGAGGGAATGCTTCCGCAGAGAAGAAAGCGAAAGTCTCCGTGGTGATTTAGTTAAAATAGGCGTCTAGACCAGCAGAAATGGAGGCAAGAGAGAAAGAGAAAAGACAACTTATAGAAGAGTTTCCCGTAATGAGAGAGCAGAGGTATGATCAGGGTTCAGAAGAAAGAATGAAAAAAGTGCCCAAAGCATGAGCAAAGTCACAAAAACGAGGCTGTATACCTTCTTTCCCAAAAGACTGATCATCACAACTTGTTCAAAAGGATTATATTTTCAGAGATTCCTCAAATTGACAGAAAGATGAAGACCAAGCATAATGGAATAGACCTTCTGGAACAGAAGCCTAAATGATAAAACTAGGTTTCTCAACAGAAGCCTAAATGATAAAACTAGGATGATACGTAATAATATGGAAATCTATAGCCATTCCTATCTGGTCTTGGAAGTGATTACTAGATACCTTGGTGATAAAAAATAGTATATATTGGGTCCCAGACTAGGTTCAAAGGAAAATTGAAAGGAAATGGCAAATCCTAAAAAAATAATACCTACCTGGTCCCATGTTGGAAAAGCTCTCCTTTATATCGAAATTATTAAAAAAAATTTTTTTTAATCCATGAAGAAACCTAAAATGAAACACTCTGATCCGCTTCTACCAAGTAGAGTCCAAAATTATGAACAAATAGAAGCTGACTCTCAAAATATGTTTCACTGAATGCTTTTGTCTGCTTATATACACTGGAAATGCCAATATTTAACAAAATTAAGTAGGTTTTGTTTCTATTAGAAGTCCTTGGGCATCCCTATACATTCTTACAGCTGTGCCAACATTGCAAGACCCCTCCCTTTCCTTTCCTTTCATAATCATTCCTTTCTTTTTCTTTTATGATCATTCCTTTTTGTTCCTTTCATGATCATTCCTTTCCTGGGCCATTTGTCATGGTGGTATTACAGCAAGCAGCTTTGCAGCAGTCTCAGGAAGGTCAAGTCTCCCTCTGGGAATAGACTCGCCAGAAAAAGGGTAGACTCCCCAAGTTCGTAGGTGAATTCCTCAGCTGTAACACGCATCCGTAGGTGTGCAGCATCACCTGGGTCCTCTCTGCATTTCCTTGTGGGTTTGGAGGGATTAAGGGAACAAAGGCAAACATGCTGCTCATGCTACTTGCTGTAATAAAGGTCTTCCTCTCTGACCCAGGAGTCTTGGAATCTCCTAGCATCCATAAAAAGAGAATAAGCTATCTTGTTAGTTTGGAAGTGAGATAAAATCCCTGACACTTACTGTAGGATTTCTTAGGACCTTTATTCTGTTAAAGTCACTGTGACCCTCCAAGGAGATAGCATGGCACAAATCATCTCCCACACTTATGTGATCATGCAAATTTATTCTCCTATTTAACAATGAAAAGAACCAAGATTTTGTGCCACGCACCTTGGGATACCCTATTTTAAGGACACTGATGCAGGTCTTGGTGACCTACACAGAACACAGACCCTGATCACTCTTTTCCCGACCCATTTGTCACGGTTGTGTTGCAGTGAGCAACTTGCAGCAGGCAGCCTCAAGGAAGGAGGTGGTCTCCTTCTGGGACAGGAGCAAACTTGCTGGAGAAGAGCTAGAGTCCCCGAGAATTCCTTGGCTGCAGAAAGATTTGCCTCCCAAATGCATCTCTTTCAATGGCCTGCGGAGCTACCCACAATTCCCACCATTTGAATTATCGCTTTGGTAGAATGCATTTTTTTCCAGAATGTTCCTATTAGAATGCTAACGTGTTACCTGGAGGTGTGAGACATGAATGTATTAAGGCTTTAACTTAGATGAATATCTTAACATGGAGGAGATTTGAAGAGGGAGTTGGGCTGATGGGACCTGGAAGGTGGGCTGTGGGTTAGGAAAGGCCTTAAAATTGTGTCTGGACAAAAGAGGCAAAACAGGAGTACTGTAGTGATGAGTCCTCTTTTGCCTTCCCATCCCTTCCCCAAATACAGTACTCTGGGCCAGTATTTATGTTTTAAATGAATTATCGAAATACTGATCTTGCCCCCTTTCTTCTCCTCTCTTAAATTTCTTCTTTTCCCTTTTGAACTCTAGATTTGTCAGCCTCATCAAATGAGTAGGTAAAAATTTGAATATCACTTTTTAAAAATGGTATTCATTCATTTTATTTCGGCTGTGCTGGGTGCTCACTGCGGCTCAGGTTTTTCTCCAGCTGCCGCCAGCAGGCGCTATTCTTGTTGCAATGTGTGGGCTTCTCCTGCTGTGGAGCACAGGCTTTGGGGCACGGGGGCTTCAGTAGTTGCAACTCCCAGGCTCTAGAGCACAGGCTGCGCACAGGCCCAACTAAGTTGTGGCACTGAGCTCCTCCACAGTATAGGGGATCTTCCCAGATCGGGGATCAAACCCATGTCTCCTGCATTGCCAGGTGGATTCTTTACCACTAAGCCACCAGGGAAGCCCCTGCATATTAGCTTTTTTTTAGAGTCAGTAGAAGGCAGTGGCGCCCTGCTCCAGTACTCTTGCCTGGAAAATCCCATGGACAGAGGAGCCTGGAAGGCTGCAGTCCATGGGGTCGCGAAGAATCAGACATGACTGAGCGACTTCACTTTCACTTTTCTCTTTCATGCATTGGAGAAGGAAATGGCAACCCACTCCAGTGTTCTTGCCTGGAGAATCCCAGGGACGGGGGAGCCTGGTGGGCTGCCCCTGTCTCTTATACACATCTAGATGTGTATAAGAGACAGCCNATCAGACATGACTGAGCGACTTCACTTTCACTTTTCTCTTTCATGCATTGGAGAAGGAAATGGCAACCCACTCCAGTGTTCTTGCCTGGAGAATCCCAGGGACGGGGGAGCCTGGTGGGCTGCCCTCTATGGGGTCACACAGAGTCGGACACGACTGAAGCGACTTAGCAGCAGCAGCAGAGTCAGTATCATTTGGGGGGATGGGGGAGGAATTTATAGACTATCAGGCAGATATTTTCAAAACAAACTCTTCATCCCTGAGGACATTTTTCGAGGCCCCAAAAAACGATGAATAGAAGGATGAGCCTTTAACCTTATACTTCCCCATTCTGTTGAATGCCCATCTTGCTAGCCTGATGTCTTTAGTCATTTTGTTTGCTTTATGTGTTTTTGTTTTTTTAAGCAAGAAACTGGGAGTTTTATAGTAGATATGGCTCAATAATTTTTTCAATTATAACAGTTTCTGCTTGAAAACCATGCATATTCTAATGCTTTTACTTGAGTCACAACTTTCTAGAAGCTGTTTATCACAGTGATTTAACTTGTACATGATTTTGCTTTGCTCTCATCACCATTTGGGGAAAGTTATTCAGAGAGAATGAACTAGGAGCTTCTGTATTTGCTTTATTTAAAAAAAAAAAGAAAAGAAAAGAAAAATGGTTGTGTGACCTTGGCACTCAGGGTGTCGTGCGACAGGAAACTGAGATTTTCCATGAAAAGAAGCCTCTCCCTGTGGTGTTTATGCTGTGTTCCACATGCATCAGGTTTTATGCTACGTCAAGGACAGGCACCATGTTATCCTACCATGGCATTTCGAATATCACCATGGCAGATGGGCTATTACAAGAGAAATGTAAAATGTTCCAGAACTGCCAATTAAATGTCTTCATGTTTTATAACTAGATCTAACATAATATAGCCTCTCTGAAAGAAAATATTCTTGGATCAACCAACTTTCAGTTCTTGGGTCATAGTCAGAGGTCATCTTCAGTCAGAGGAAACCTCTGAGCAGTGAGCAGGAAAGCTTGACCTGACTCTGACCATGTTGTATAAAGTGCAGGGTTGTTTGGGTATGTTGAATTCTAAAGCCCCAGGGCATGTGAACCACCTTTTAACATAATCATCTTCGGGATTCCTACATGGTCAAAGTTCAAACACAATAAGAAATAAATACAGCTGCATACAGACCCTGTGGTTCTTAAAAACAAAATTTCCAAGCAAATAAAAAAAAAAAAAAAGAAAAGAAAAATGGTTGTGTGACCTTGGCACTCAGGGTGTCGTGCGACAGGAAACTGAGATTTTCCATGAAAAGAAGCCTCTCCCTGTGGTGTTTATGCTGTGTTCCACATGCATCAGGTTTTATGCTACGTCAAGGACAGGCACCATGTTATCCTACCATGGCATTTCGAATATCACCATGGCAGATGGGCTATTACAAGAGAAATGTAAAATGTTCCAGAACTGCCAATTAAATGTCTTCATGTTTTATAACTAGATCTAACATAATATAGCCTCTCTGAAAGAAAATATTCTTGGATCAACCAACTTTCAGTTCTTGGGTCATAGTCAGAGGTCATCTTCAGTCAGAGGAAACCTCTGAGCAGTGAGCAGGAAAGCTTGACCTGACTCTGACCATGTTGTATAAAGTGCAGGGTTGTTTGGGTATGTTGAATTCTAAAGCCCCAGGGCATGTGAACCACCTTTTAACATAATCATCTTCGGGATTCCTACATGGTCAAAGTTCAAACACAATAAGAAATAAATACAGCTGCATACAGACCCTGTGGTTCTTAAAAACAAAATTTCCAAGCAAATTGTGAAAGAGAAGACTGCCTGCAGGATATTTTCATTTCAGATTACAGTTGGGACACCCCTTTGGCTCCTTATAATTCACGTTACAACATACTAGTCCTTCCAGGGATTTCACAGAATTTTCTGGCCTAGGGAGGTCATTTGCATTCAAGATCATCCGTTTATTGGCATTGGACCTAAGATATCACCCATTGACAAATTATCACCAAAAAATATGAATATTTTCTGTTCACTTGTTAAAGTCTCCAGAGAATTCTTATTAAAAGTTTTCTGGGAATCCGGTGGTTAGGTCTTTGTGCTTCCTTTGCAGGGGGCCCAGGTTCAGTCCTTGCTCGGGGAACTAAGATCCCACAAGCCACATGGTGCCACCGAAAAATAAAAATTTTTTCCTTCCACTGAAATAGATGGAGCCAAATATTTTAGCAGTGGGCAGGTTTTTTTGTCACTTTGTTTCATTTTCTTTGGGCCTCCCTTGTGGCTCAACTGGTAAAGAATTCACCTGCAATGCAGGAGACCTGGGTTTGATCCCTGGGTTGGGAAGATCCCCTGGAGAAGGAAAGGCTACCCTCTCCAGTACTCTGGCCTGGAGAATTCCATGGACTGAATAGTCCATGGGGTCACAAGGAGTCAGACATGACTGAACGACTTTCACCTCACTTCACTTCATTTTCTTTGAAGAGGGGAACATCCATTTTTAGTTTACGCAGAATTCAGAGTTAATAGTAAAAACAGGAGTTGCTCTTCCAGTGCCACTAAAATTGCACTTCTATAACATAGCATCCCTTACGTTTAGGGCCAGTGAACACTTTTAATAACCCCTTCTCCTGGTGCCCAAGCTTCCCGGAATGCTCTGAGTGACTATAGATACCTTGTTTATTCAGAAAATGTCTTTAGGTTCCGTCTGGTCTCCTTTTTCGATGCTTCTTACTCCTTTCTGGCTGCCTCCAGCGTATCCTGAGCCTTCCTGGCTTCGATTATGCTCCATCTTAGTTGCTGTGGATGTCCTTCTCCTAACCTCTAGGACCATCTCATTGTAGAGCCTGCTCTGCCCAGATGCATGGGAGCGGCCCTCATCAATGACTGACAGAAATCAGTAAAGGAAGCAACGTTAAATACTTACAATTTTATGTGTTGATTATACCTTAGTAAAGCTGAGGTGTGTGTGAGGGGGGGGGGGGGGAGGGGGGGTGGGGGTGGCGGGAAAGGAATTTTGTGTATACATACCCCAGCTCCCAGCTCCCTCGCACTCAGTGGAATAACTCTGAGGTCTATATTCTACAACAGTTTCATGATTTCTCTGGCAGTTTTAAGCCCCTGTTTCCTACTGGGAAGTAGGAAATTCCCTGATAACATGTCCTGTATTCACTGCCTTCATTTTCCTGTATTACATCACCATTTCCCTACCTGTGTTTTCTGAGATAACTTCCCAAAGATCTACTTGGCTTTTGCCCCAGGGCCTGCTTTTGGGGGACCGTAATCAAGATACTGCCATTGTCAGTATTATTCCTTTCTTATATATGTTCATCCGGTATTTAAGTGATGTCATACTCCATCTTCAAACTAGGCAGCCAGATAACATCTGAGCTCCAGCATCCTGGATCCCTACACGTCTTAGGATAAGGCTAAGCATCAGGAGTCATATTTATAGAAAGAAGGCATGATTTCATTAGCAATATAGTTTTCTTTTATTATATATTTACCTTCCTAGACAAATTGATCTATTATACTGATATGCTAATGACTCAGGAGTATATGTCTCTAGGCCAGAGCTTTCTCTCTATGTTTGAACATGTGTATTGAATGGCCTACTTGTCACTTGGATATACCTATAACCCATCACATTTAGCATAAAAAATCTTTAGTTCAACAAATTTCCTTTAAACTCTGTTCTGCCCTCAGGCTTTCCTGAATGATTCACCCAGTTGCTTAAGTCAGAAACCAGGGGAAAGCTTTGACAACTCTGATTTAACCCAGCATCTAAGAGCAAGCCTTTAGCTACAAGTAGTAAACAACTCAATTTACACATACTTTATTAACAGTGGCTTAACTGCTGCTGCTTTATTTTTCTCACGCAACACCTAGGTTCAAGGTAGGTGGTTGTAGTGTTCATTCAATAACTATAAAATGCCTGGCAGTATTTTTGCAAATCACCTGGCGTTGCCCAGTGGGATCAAGATAGAGTTGAGTCATTTTTTCCTTTCAGGAAAACAGAAAAAAGCTGCAGCGGCCATGAGTCCACTAGGAAACACAGCTTTCCCTGAAGAACCTCCCAGCAGACTTCTCTATATGGCTCATTTGTCAGACAGGCCAGATGACTGGCTCAGCTGCAAGGGAGACCAGAAAGTAGGGAGCAGAATCGCTATGACTGGATTACCCCATCAAGATCCATTGACTTGAGATAGGCATGTTGGCACCTTAAACACACACACAAGAAGGTGAAAACAGATATGAAGTAATTTGCAGCATCTATAACACTGTCGTCCTTCCAGTCAAACATCAAGGTAAGTCTACTTTATCCTACATGCATGTGAGTTCAGTCTAAGTCTTGCCTGACTCTTTTGTGGCCGCATGGACTGTAGCCCACCAGGCCCCTCTGTTCATGGGATTTCCCAAATAAGAACACTGGAGGGGGTTGCCATTTCCTTCTCCAAGGGATCTTCATGATGTAAGGATCAAACCAGTGTCTCCTGCATTGATAGGCAGGTTCTTTACCAATAAGCCACCGAGGAAGCCCAAGTCTAATTTATCCTACTGTATCTCTAAAATATGTCTCATTCATTTCTACCCCAGCTTAGCCTAACCTACTATCATCTGTGCTCAGGACAAGAACAACAGATTCTTCATTGTTTCTCTGCTTTATAGTATTACTGTTTCCTTCAATTTTCTTCTCTAACTTTATCCAATGTGTTCCTTCATGAAATTAAATCTGAACTTGTTATTCATTTGGTTTAAACCACTTTAGTGGCAAACACCAGGCAGCTTCTTTCCTCTGCTCATCTGGTCTGCCCTGCTTAGAACTTGCTTCACCAACCACTCCCACTTACCCACATGTAGCCAAACCCTAATCATCCTTTAAAGTTTTCTCTCATTCTTCCTATCCTATCACTCATCTCTCAGCTTCACACTTCATGTGTTCTCAAATCGTATATTTGTATTGTATAATTGTTCTGTTTAACACAATTCTGTTTTATCATTGTCTCATATCATTGTCATCACCACTGAACAGAGTTTCTTTAAAATAAAGCTTTTATTTCATTCACAGCTGGGTCCCTGCTACCCAGCACAATACCTGGCCTGTAAGCAGTCAGTTAATGCTTATTGTTAGATAGCAATGGACATGAATTTGAGCAAACTCCAGGAGACAGTGCAGGACCGGGAAGCCTGTTGTGCTATAGTCCATGGGTCGCAGAGGTGGACACAACTTAGTGACTGAACAGCAACAACAATAATGCTTATTGAGTAACAGGTTGATTAATTAAAGAAAAACAATTGCATATTGTTAATTGGGCAGACACTGTAATGAAAGAATGAACAAGAGACAACATCACAAGCTTACTGAGTGTGAACTCTGGATCCCTACACACTAGTCCACAAGGTCAGCTCTGTGACCTTCTGCTAGCTAAGTTCATCTCTTTGTGCAGATTTTTGCATGTAAAATGTAGATAATGATAATACTTAAGAGACTGTAATCAGGATTTTAAAAGTTAATGTTTATAAGTAATGCATAGAATAATCCCTGGAGAAGGCAATGGCAACCCACTCCAGGACTCTTGCCTGGAAACTCCCATGGACTGTAGCCTACCAGGCTCCTCCGTCCATGGAGTCAGACACAGCTGAGGGAATTCACTTTCACTTTCATGCATTGGAGCAGGAAATGGCACCCCACTCCAGTGTTCTTGCCTGGAGAATCCCAAGGACGGAGGAGCCTGGTAGGCTGCCGTCTACGGGGTTGCACAGAGTCGGACACAACTGAAGCGACTTAGCAGCAGAATAATCCCTGACACAAAGAAGTGAATAAGACAGTCATGATACATGTCCCTGCAGAACTTACAGTAGAGGTCAGTGCTGTCCAATAGAAACGTAAGATGGACCATATATATATAGTTTGAAACCTCCTGGTAGCCATATTAAAAGTGATTAGATTACAATTAAAGTTAATTTTAAGAATGTATTTAAACTAACATATCAAAATATTATTTTGACATGTAATCATTTTTTAGTTATTAATGTGATACTTTGCATTTTTTATTTTGTATAAGTCCTTGAAATCCAAAGACTATTTTATGCTTACAGCATATCTCAATTTAGATGCTTAATTTTCATCTCTTACTGAAACTTTAGATTTGATAAACTTACAGTTGAAAAAGTAGAAAGAAGGCAATGGCAACCCACTCCAGGACTCTTGCCTGGAAACTCCCATGGACTGTAGCCTACCAGGCTCCTCCGTCCATGGAGTCAGACACAACTGAGGGAATTCACTTTCACTTTCATGCATTGGAGCAGGAAATGGCACCCCACTCCAGTGTTCTTGCCTGGAGAATCCCAAGGACGGAGGAGCCTCGTAGGCTGCCGTCTACGGGGTTGCACAGAGTCGGACACAACTGAAGCGACTTAGCAGCAGAATAATCCCTGACACAAAGAAGTGAATAAGACAGTCATGATACATGTTCCTGCAGAACTTACAGTAGAGGTCAGTGCTGTCCAATAGAAACATAAGTTGGACCATATATATATATAGTTTGAAACCTCCTGGTAGCCATATTAAAAGTGATTAGATTATAATTAAAGTTAATTTTAAGAATGTATTTAACATATCAAAATATTATTTTGACATGTAATCATTTCTTAGTTATTAATGTGATACTTTGCATTTTTTATTTTGTATAAGTCCTTGAAATCCAAAGACTATTTTATACTTACAGCATATCTCAATTTAGATGCTTAATTTTCATCTCTTACTGAAACTTTAGATTTGATAAACTTACAGTTGAAAAAGTAGACACATATCTAAGTAGTTCTAGATATATTTTAATAAATTTAAATGTGTTAAAGTTAGGGGTTCCTTTCCTGAGTCACACTAGTTATTTTTCACATTTAGCAGCCACATACTGGACAGCACAGGATTAGAGAAAATATGGCAAGCAAGCAGACAGTTATAGAGCGTGATGAAATGCTATGTTAGGGCAAGAAAAGTGCTCTCGGAGCACAGAATCAGGGTGCTGACACCTCTTGGACAGAGGGAGTTTATGAAGGGAATTTGCCTGGAGAAAGCACTGTCTATTCTGAGATGTTAAGATACAGAGCAGCTAGTAGGTGACAAAGGGGAAAGAGCATCTGACATGAGAAATGATGCTGGACAGGAGGGGAAATGTAGTATTTTCACAGACCTGGGCATATTTCAGAGACAAATGCAAAAGGTACATATGCATGTAAAAAGTGCGAAATGGTTAGAAGGGAAGATGTGGAAAAGGGAGAAGTTGAGAAGGAGGCTGGAGAAGTAAGTGAGGGAAGAGATCTTGAGAGGTTTCATGAGACCCGTGAAGGAGGCCAGAACGTCTGGAAGGTAAGGAGGAGTCACCGAAGGATTTAAGGATTTAAACCGGGTAGTGACACAATCACTGACTACATGGTCACTGATCATTCTGACTACCTTGTGAAAAAGGTTTGGAAGACAGAAACCAATGACTGGCACCTCGTGCCCATCAACACAGAAAATAACAACAGGTGTCTATAAGCAGCTGGAAAAATTGCAACCTTTGTGCTTTGTTAGTAGAAATGCAAGTTGGTGCATCCACTATGGAAAACAGCATGAAAGTTCCTTAAGAATGAAATTAGAAGTATAGACCCAAAAGAATTCAAAGCAAGCTTTCCAAGAGATATTTGTGCACTCATGTGCATAGCAGCATTATTCACAAAAGCTAAAATATTGAAGTAACCCAAGTGTCAGTTAATGGATGAGTAGATAAGCAAAATGTGACATATGTGCAATGGAGTATTATTTGGCCTTTAAAAGGAAGGAAATTATAACGCATACTACAACATGTATGAAACTTGAGGACGTTATGCTAAGCGAAATAAGCCAAATACAAAAAGACAAATATTACATGATCCCACTCATAGGCAGTGTCTTGAGAAGTCAAAATATAGAGACAGAAGGTAGAATGGTGGTTGCCAGGAGCAGAGTGGGGGATACAGAGTTACTGTTTAAAGTGAATGGAATTTCAGTTTTGCAAGATAAGAGTTCTGGAGATGGATTGTGGTGATGGTTGCACAACTATCTGAATTCAGATGTTTAATTGTTATCTGTTACTGAACCTGAATTTAGACTTGATAAACTTACAGTTGAAAAAGTAGACACATATCTAAGTATATATAAATGTACTTAAATGCCACTGGATTGAATACTTGAAAAAGATTAAGATGATAACTTTTGCATGCTCAAATAAATTTTATGTTATGTATATTTTACCACCATAAAAATATGGCTGAACATCAAGTGAAAAATCACTGTAATGCCGTCAAGAGATAAAGATGAATTGAGAGAGGGACATTGAAATATATACATTACCATGTGTGAAATAAATAGTTAATGGGAAGTTGCTATACAGTGCAGGGAGCTCAGGCTGGTGCTCTGCGACCTAGAGGGGTGGGAGGGAGGTTTAAGAGGGAGGGGACATACGTATACCTTTGGCTGACTCGTGTTGATGTATGGCAGAAATCAACACAACATTGTAAAGCAATTATCCTCCAGTGAAAACTAAATAATTTTTTAAAAAGAGATAAAGATGGTAGCTGAAATATGGACAGAAACAAGTGGGTCAATTTTAAGGATATTAGGGATACAATTAATAAGAATTTATTGGTGATGGATTTTAATGAGGTGTGAGAGAAAGTCAGGAGTCAAGCTATATCCCAGATTTCTAACATGAAAAACTGGACAGAGATGATATTTGTTAAGGCAGGAGCTCAAGAGGAGACATAGTTTGCCTGGGGCTGGGGGCTCACCTTCAGACACACTGATTCTCAGTTGCTTGCAGTGAACCCACGGGAAGTTATCTAGCAAGGAGTTGGCAATACAGGTCATAATCAAAGGAGACAGATCTTAGAGCCACTCTCAAATGGAGTATAGTGAGAGCTGTAGGAGTGGATGATATCCAAGGAGTATGCCATGGACACTTATGTTGTCTGCCAACACGTTTCCCTCACTTTTCTTTTGAGTATTTGGCACTTCCTCATCAGCATTCTGGGTGATTTGAGTAGCAGCGCCCCTCTGGCCCCAAGGGTAGAATAGAAGACCCAGGCTGAAGTCAGGTTGAAGATCTCATACTTCTGCTCACAATGACTGGGGTTTAGGAGCGGCAGCCTAAGCTAGTAAAATAAGTGGGAACCTGAAAACTTATATAGGAGCTACTGATATTTAAAAAAAAAAAAAAAAGCCTATTCTGCTTGATCCCATTGAACTAGAACTGGAAAAATAAGAAACTAGAGCTGGTAGCTATTTTGCTACTCTAAGAGAGGACAGTCACTGGAGGTCAACACAGATTTCAGATAAAGAAAAACAGTTCTTTTTATGTCGTTTCAGCCATGAATACAGCCACAGCTGAATAAGACCTTCCCTGGACATTTCAAGTATGTGAGCTAAAAAAAAAAGTGCCTTTTCCCCCTTAATCTAGATTGAGGTTTCTGTCAGTTGAGTTGCTCAGTCGTGTCCGACTCTTTGCAACCCCATGAATCGCAGCACGCCAGGCCTCCCTGTCCATCACCAACTCCCGGAGTTCACTCAGACTCACGTCCATCGAGTCATTGAGGCCATCCAGCCATCTCATCCTCCCTCATCCCCTTCTCCTCCTGCCCCCAATCCCTCCCAGCATCAGAGTCTTTTCCAGTGAGTCAACTCTTCGCATGAGGTGGCCAAAGTACTGGAGTTTCAGCCCCAGCATCATTCCTTCCAAAGAAATCCCAGGGCTGATCTCCTTCAGAATGGACTGGTTGGATCTCCTTGCAGTCCAAGGGACTCTCAAGAGTCTTCTCCAATACCACAGTTCAAAAGCATCGATTCTTCAGCGCTCAGCCTTCTTCACAGTCCAACTTTCACATCCATACATACATCCATACATGACCATAGGAAAAACCATAGCCTTGACTAGACGGGCCTTAGTTGGCAAAGTAATGTCTCTGCTTTTGAATATGCTGTCTACATTGGTCATAACTTTCCTTCCAAGGAGTAAGCGTCTTTTAATTTCATGGCTGCAGTCACCATCTGCAGTGATTTTGGAGCCCTCAAAACTAAAGTCTGACACTGTTTCCANCTCTGCTTTTGAATATGCTGTCTACATTGGTCATAACTTTCCTTCCAAGGAGTAAGCGTCTTTTAATTTCATGGCTGCAGTCACCATCTGCAGTGATTTTGGAGCCCTCAAAACTAAAGTCTGACACTGTTTCCACTGTTTCCCCATCTATTTCCCATGAAGTGATGGGACCAGATGCCATGACCTTCGTTTTCTGAATGTTGAGCTTTAAGCCAAATTTTTCACTCTCCTCTTTCATTTTCATTAAGAGACTTTTTAGTTCCTCTTCACTTTCTGCCCTAAGGGTGGTGTCATCTGCATATCTGAGGTGACTGATATTTCTCCCGGCAATCTTGATTCCAGCTTGTGCTTCTTCCAGCCCAGCATGTCTCATGATGTACTCTGTATAGAAGTTAAATAAACAGGGTGACAATATACAGCCTTGACATACTCCTTTTCCTATTTGCAACCAGTCTGTTGTTCCATGTCCAGTTCTAACTGTTGCTTCCTGACCTGCATACAGATTTCTCAAGAGGCAGGTCAGGTGGACTGGTATTCCCATCTCTTTCAGCATTTTCCACAGTTTATTTCTGTATCCACGTCATAATGAATACAGGCAGACCTCACTCTGCATGATAGCCCAGACCATAAAAATGACCTTACAAACTGAAACCATGTGGTGATCTAAATAATCAGTGAGAAGAATTACAGTTGGTCTATGGCCTTGAAAGAGCTTTCCTAGTGGCTCAGATGGTAAAGAATCTACCTGCAATGTCGGCGACCTGGGTTTGATCCTTGGGTTGGGGAGATTCCCCTAGAGGAGAGCATGGTAACCCATTCCAATATTCTTACCTGGAGGATTCCATGGACAGAGGAACCTGGTAGGCTACAATCTATGGAGTCACCAAGAATCAGACATAATCGAGCTACTAAGTACACAAACACACAAAATATATTTTAATCAAAACATTAAAAACATTCTTATTTGGGGGAAATAAAAGAATTAGTTTTATAATATTTAGTACACAGAAATTTAAAATATTAGAAACATTAAGAAATGAAGTGTTTTATTTTCTTATGCAAAACCTAGCAAAAGGAGTTTAAATAGTGTTTGCTTTATTATTATGACTTAAGATACAGAGTGAGTATCCTTTCTATGCCTTGGAGAGTATCATACTCTTTACTAAGTTTGGATTAGCTTCTAACATTTCAGCATTTGCACTTTCAGTGCTGTGAAATATCTCCATAACTTTTTTTGGATTGAAGCCTTTTTTGTTTGTTTGCTTTTGGCAACATCACTTCCTCTGGGACATCATTCTTTTTCTCACAGCCACTTTCCTCATTTTTATTAATGTGTTCCCTTTATGAAATTTCTGTGGCTGCATGTCTAGAGTCTCTGGAGCATTGACAGTGTTGATATTCCCACAGTCAACTGTTTCCTTTCGTGACTCTGTTTACCTTCAGCTTGAATTCTGCAAAATCATGCCATTTTCTGAAACAATGAAATCAGCCTTTACTGTCAGTAAAAGGTTCTTTTTCAGTCTTCTTGTAATTACTGTTTTTTCCCCCAGTGCAGCACCTAACATTCATGTTTGGCCTAAAGTGCTAGTTAAACTGATTGGATTTTTTCATTACAGTCTTCAATCCAAAGTAGAAGTAAATGCACCATTTTCACCATTAGTGGCCTCTTGTTCTGCAGGCAACTTAAACTAAACAATACTGAAACCACTTCACCTTGTTTTTGATTTATCAGATTTTTTCAATATTGTTCATACAGTGGCTTCATACAGCCCAGGTCTCATCCTGGCCTTATTCTGCGGTCTCCATTTTCAAATCTGCTAAGTTGCTTCAGTCGTGTCCGACTCTGTGAGACCCCAGAGACAGCAGCTCACAGGCTCCCCCGTCCCTGGTATTCTCCAGGCAAGAACACTGGAGTGGGTTGCCATTTCTTTCTCCAATGCATGAAAGAGAAAAGTGAAAGTGAAGTCACTCAGTCGTGTCTGACTCCTAGCGACCCCATGGACTGCAGCCTATCTAATCATGTCCAATTTCACTTCTACATTATCACTTTTAATTTCTTTGCTAAATTTTCATTTTTCCCCTATTATTCATTTTTGTTAAATGTCATATGGATTTGTCACCGAGAAACAAGGAGACAACCAACTACAGGTTTTGCTGTCTGTGCCTGAACTGAATAGCTGATGTACGGTGGCCAGTTACCAACAGACTTTGAAAGGAATGATGTGGTTGGTAACAGACATCACTATAAGGCACGTCTGTTATTTATGCAGGGATTCCTAGAGCTACCCATGATACTTAATGCAATTATTTACAGTTAATAATCTGTGTAACTGAAATTTACAGTATATTATTGGGGAACTGGGTTATTTAACTAAACTATGGTCATGAAATGTGTGCATGTCAAAATTCTTCAAAGCAATGACTGCCTTACTACCCAACAGAGATTGTATAACGAGAAAATAGAAGAAAGCCTAAGAAAGAACTCGGAGGAAAACCAGGAATTTAGGGGACTGCAAAAGGAGAGAAACATGCATAATAAGTTATAAGGAATGACCAGAGAGGCAGTAGGGGAAACTGGAAGCGTGTGGTGTCACACAAGGCAAGAAATGAGATTGCAGTAGCATCTTCCACTTCTTCTTTAAATTGAGATAAAATTGTCATCTCATAAAATTCACCATCTTAAACTGTGAACTTTAGTAGGTTTTAGTATAATCACATGCTTGTACACCTATTATCATGATCTAATTTTTAAATATTCTCATAACCCCGAAAGAAACTAAGCCCATTAGCAGTCACTTCCCATTCCCTCCCTTTTCCAACCTCTGGAAGCTACTAGTCTACTTTCTATGTGGATTTACCTAGTCTGGGCATTTTATATAAGTGAAATTTATACAGCATATGCCCTTTCACATCTGACTTCTTTCACTTAGCATAAAATATCTTCAAAAATTTTCCATGTTGTCGCTTCTATCGGTACGTGCCACTTTTATGGCTGAATAGTATTCTATTGTGTGACTATACATTCATCAGGTGATAGACATTTGAGTTGTTTCTACCTTTGAGTTATTATGAACATCTGTGTAAAAGTTTTTGTGGGAACATATGTTTTCAGTATTCCTGGCAATATACCTAGGAGTAGAATTGCTGGGCCATATGATAATTCTACCTTCTTGAGAAACTGAAAGACCATTTCCACCATTTTATCTTCCCACAAGCAAAGTGTGAGGGTTCTTTCACTTCTTTTTAAAAAATGTTATATATGCATGTTTCTTTTCATTTTATTCTACTTGTCTAGCTTCTCATTTAATTTCACCAAGCATATTTACTCCTTGCATCGTTGACTTCCATATCCTACATTTGATAAATTATCTTCTAATTAGGCAAATAATAAATTTTCTTTATACTGTAAGTCACTGATGGCTTTCTTATCCCATACTGTATGCAATTAATTTAAACTGTAGAGGGCGTAAGGACTCTCACATATCTCAAGTCATTTGTCCACACTGTTTATAACCACCCAAAACATTTCCAAAGTTGATTCAGTATAAATAAGAACCCTTGCCTTCCCTTCCCATTCAATTAAATTTATTTAATCCATTTCAGTACTTTGGGGATAAATAATCTGCATAACAATCTTATGTTAGGTGAGGGCAATGTGAAGCAAATGGCTTTTACTCTGAAATAAGTATCTCTGTGTGCTCCACTCCACTGAACCCCCAGAAGTTTTAATGAGATTCCAGCCTCTTAAATTTTTCTTGGATATACTTCCCATCCTCTGGCATGCAAGAATCTCTTCAATGCATCTAGAGTCTGTCACTTCCTACATTCAGCACCTATCAGCATGACACCGTTAACCCAGTGGACCAGCATGATGTTCTATAGAAGGGTGAAATGATCAAATCCTTAAAGGCCGAATTACTGCATAAATTGCATATACCTGAAATAAAATAGCTGAAATACAAATTGCTGTGAAAAGAAGAGAAGCAAAATGCAAAAGAGAAAAGGAAAGATACAAGCATCTGAATGCAGAGTTCCAAAGAATTGCAAGGAGATATAAGAAAGTCTTCCTCAGCGATCAATGCAAAGAAATAGAGGAAAAGAACAGAATGGGAAAGACTAGAGATCTCTTCAAGAAAATTAGAGATACCAAGGGAACATTTCATGCAAAGATGGGCTCGATAAAAGACAGAAATGGTATGGACCTAACAGAAGCAGAAGATATTAAGAAGAGGTGGCAAGAATACATAGAAGAACTGTACCAAAAAGATCTTCATGACCCAGATAATCACGATGGTGTGATCACTCACCTAGAGTCAGACATCCTGGAATGTGAAGTCAAGTGGGCCTTCGAAAGCATCACTACGAACAAAGCTAGTGGAGGTGATGGAATTCCAGTTGAGCTATTTCAAATCCTGAAAGATGATGCTGTGAAAGTGCTGC
>SJYX01012925.1:272798-288599 GCA_006410675.1 Oreotragus oreotragus
TTTTCTGAATGTTGAGTTTTAAGCCAACTTTTTCACTCTCCTCTTTCACTTTCATCAAGAGGTCCTTTAGTTCTTCGCTCTCCACCATAAGGGTGGTGACATCTGTGTATCTGAGGTTATTGAGGCTATTGATATTGATATTTCTCCCAGCAATCTTCTTCCAGCCCAGCATTTCACATGATGTGCACTGCAAATAAATTAAATAAGTAGAGTGACAATATACAACCTTGACCCTAGACATACTCCTTTCCTAATTTGGAACCAGTCTGTTGTTCCATGTCCAGTTCTAACTGTTGCTTTTTGATCTGCATACAGATTTCTCAGGAGGCAGGTCAGGTGGTCTGGTATTCCCATCTCTTTAAGAATTTCCCACAGTTTGTTGTGATTCACACAGTCAAAGGCTTTGGCATAGTCAATAACGCAGAAATAGATGTTTTTCTGGAACTCTCTTGCTTTTTCAATGATCCAGTGGATGTTGACAATTTAATCTCTGGTTCCTCTGCCTTCTCTGAATCCAGCTTTACCATCTGGAAGTTCACAGTTCACATACTGTTAAAGCCTTGCTTGGCGAATTTTGAGCATTACTTGCTAGCCTGTGAGATGAGTGCAATTGTGCAGTAGTTTGAACATTCTCTGGCATTGCCTTTCTTTGGGATTGGAATGAAAACTGACCTTTTCCAGTCCTGTGGCCACTGCTGAGTTTTCCGAATTTGCTGGCATACTGAGTGCAGCATTTCCACAGCATTATCTTTTAGGTTTGAAATAGCTCAACTGGAATCCCATCACTAGCTTTGTTCGTAGTGATGCTTTCTGAGGCCCACTTGACTTCACATTCCAGGATGTCTGGCTCTAGGTGAGTGATCACACCATCATGGTTATCTGGGTCATGAAGATCTTTTTTGTTAGTTGTTCTGTGTATTCTTGCCACCTCTTCTTAATATCTTCTGCTTCTGTAGGTCCATACCATTTCTGTCATTTATTGCGCCCATGTTTGCGTGAAATATTCTCTTCATAGCTCTAATTTTCTTGAAGAGATCTCTAGTTTTTCCAGTTCTATATTTTTCCTCTATTTCTTTGCATTGATCACTGAGGAAGGCTATCTTATCTCTCTTTGCTATTTTTTGGAACTCTGTATTCATTATTGACAAGAGGGCAGAGTAGAAGGGTGTGCACTCATCTTCTCCTGTGAGAACTCCAAAATTACAACTTGATGCTGAACAACCATTGACAGGAGAATGTTTTAGCCCACCAAAAAAAGATACCCCACATCCCAGGGCAAAGGAGAAGCCCCAGCAAGATGGTAGGAGGGGTGAAATCACATTTAGAATCAACCTCATACCGGCCAGAGACACTCGGAGGGTTCAAACAAAGCTTTTTTGCACCAGGACCCAGAGACCCCACAGAGACTGAGCCAGAACTGTGTTTCAGTATCTTCTGTGGAGGTACAGGTCAGCAGGGGCCTGCTTCAGGGCCAGGGGCTCTGGTGCAGCAGACCTGGGTATGGCATAAGCCTGTCTCTTATACACATCTAATAGCAGCATCCTTGCCCCCACAATGAGTCACGGCAGAACCTCACCCTCCCAGGAGACCCTCCAAGACCTGAAAGTAGGCCTGGCTTGGGCTCCTGTGGGGTCCCTGCTCTGCCCTGGGTCCTAGAGAACCTGAAACCTTTGGTGCGCCCTCCAAGAGTGGAGTCTCTGTTTCCCACAGCCCTGTGGGTCTCCTGCATGTAAACTCACTGTCCTTCAAAACCATATGAGAGCTCTTCCTCCTGATCCAGACTGCCAGGCTGGGGTGCCTAACGTGGGGCTCAGAACTCTCACTCCTTGAGAGAACCTCTGTGATGTAATTATTTTCCAGTTTGTGGGTGACTCACTCAGTGGGTATGGGATTTGATTCTATCTCAGAAGCACCCCTCCTATCATCTTGCTGTGGCTTGTCTCTTGTCTTTGGGTATAGAATATCCTTTCTGATAGGACCCCGTCTTTTTTGTCAATGGTTGTCTACTCGCCACTTGTGATTGGTGTTTTCCTAACAAGAGGTGAGCTCAAATCCTTCTGCTCTGCCATCTTGTCTCCTTCCTAACAATGACTTTCATCACAAAAGGAAAAGTAACTTTTTCTGCTTTTAAATTATGCATTTGATGAATCTGCTTATTTATTACCCAGATTTAAATGCATGTTTTGTTGACTATTGGGACCTCTCCATGTTTAGAAGCTAAGATCCACAAATGTTTTTTTCTTTTCCATTGTGGTTTACTATAGAATACTGAATAGAGTTCCTGTGCTATACATTAGGACCTTGTTGTTTATGCATTCTATAAATAATAGTTTGTATCTGCTAGACCCAAACTCCCAATCCATCCCTCCCCCAGCCATAATTTAATTGTATTAATAAGAGATGCCAACATTTCTTTTTGCCCTCTCCCCATCTCCACGTGAAAATATACTCCTTTAAAAGGGTTCAAGCAATGAATATGCCACGGAATAAATCCCGAGTTATAACTCAGTTCAATCAGTCAGTTCTGTCCAACTCTTTGCAACCCCACAGGCTGCAGCATACCAGGCTTCCCTGTCCATCACCAGACAGGAGCTTGCTCAAACTCATGTCCATCAAGTCATTGAGGCCTTCCAACCATCTCATCCTCTGTCGTCCCCTTCTCCTCCTGCCTTCAATCTTTCCCAGCATCAGGGTCATTTCCAATGAGTCAGTTCTTCGCATGAGGTGGCCAAAGTATTGGAGTTTCAGTTTCAGCATCAGTCCTTCCAATGAATATTCAGGACTGANACAGGAGCTTGCTCAAACTCATGTCCATCAAGTCATTGAGGCCTTCCAACCATCTCATCCTCTGTCGTCCCCTTCTCCTCCTGCCTTCAATCTTTCCCAGCATCAGGGTCATTTCCAATGAGTCAGTTCTTCGCATGAGGTGGCCAAAGTATTGGAGTTTCAGTTTCAGCATCAGTCCTTCCAATGAATATTCAGGACTGATTTCCTTTAGGACTGACCAGTTTGATCTCCTTGCAGTCCAAATGGCTCTCAAGAGTCTTCTCCAACACCGCAGTTCAAAAGCATCCATTCTTCGGTGCTCAGCTTTCTATATGGTCCAACTCTTACATCCATACATGACTACTGGAAAAACCATGTATTTGACTAGATGGACCTTTGTTGGCAAAGTAATGTCTCTGATTTTTAATATGCTGCCTAGGTTTGTCACAACTTTTCTTCCAAGGAGCAAGCGTCTGTTAATTCTATTGCTGCAGTCACCGTCTGCAGTGATTTTGGAGCCCAAGAAAATAAAGTCTGTCACTTTCCCTTGTTTCCCCATCTATTTCCCGTGGAGTGATGGGACCGGATGCCATAATCTTAATTTTCTGAATGTTGAGTTTTAAGCCAACTTTTTCACTCTCCTCTTTCACTTTCATCAAGAGGTCCTTTAGTTCTTCACTCTCCACCATAAGGGTGGTGACATCTGTGTATCTGAGGTTATTGAGGCTATTGATATTGATATTTCTCCCAGCAATCTTCTTCCAGCCCAGCATTTCACATGATGTGCACTGCAAATAAATTAAATAAGTAGAGTGACAATATACAACCTTGACCCTAGACATACTCCTTTCCTAATTTGGAACCAGTCTGTTGTTCCATGTCCAGTTCTAACTGTTGCTTTTTGATCTGCATACAGATTTCTCAGGAGGCAGCTCAGGTGGTCTGGTATTCCCATCTCTTTAAGAATTTCCCACAGTTTGTTGTGATTCACACAGTCAAAGGCTTTGGCATAGTCAATAACGCAGAAATAGATGTTTTTCTGGAACTCTCTTGCTTTTTCAATGATCCAATGGATATTGACAATTTAATCTCTGGTTCCTCTGCCTTCTCTGAATCCAGCTTTACCATCTGGAAGTTCACAGTTCACATACTGTTAAAGCCTTGCTTGGCGAATTTTGAACATTACTTGGCTAGCCTGTGAGATGAGTGCAATTGTGCAGTAGTTTGAACATTCTCTGGCATTGCCTTTCTTTGGGATTGGAATGAAAACTGACCTTTTCCAGTCCTGTGGCCACTGCTGAGTTTTCCGAATTTGCTGGCATACTGAGTGCAGCATTTCCACAGCATTATCTTTTAGGTTTGAAATAGCTCAACTGGAATCCCATCACTAGCTTTGTTCGTAGTGATGCTTTCTGAGGCCCACTTGACTTCACATTCCAGGATGTCTGGCTCTAGGTGAGTGATCACACCATCATGGTTATCTGGGTCATGAAGATCTTTTTTGTTAGTTGTTCTGTGTATTCTTGCCACCTCTTCTTAATATCTTCTGCTTCTGTAGGTCCATACCATTTCTGTCATTTATTGTGCCCATGTTTGCGTGAAATATTCCCTTCATAGCTCTAATTTTCTTGAAGAGATCTCTAGTTTTTCCAGTTCTATATTTTTCCTCTATTTCTTTGCATTGATCACTGAGGAAGGCTATCTTATCTCTCTTTGCTATTTTTTGGAACTCTATATTCATTATTGACAAGAGGGCAGAGTAGAAGGGTGTGCACTCATCTTCTCCTGTAAGAACTCCAAAATTACAACTTGATGCTGAACAACCATTGACAGGAGAATGTTTTAGCCCACCAAAAAAAGATACCCCACATCCCAGGGCAAAGGAGAAGCCCCAGCAAGATGGTAGGAGGGGTGAAATCACATTTAGAATCAACCTCATACCGGCCAGAGACACTCGGAGGGTTCAAACAAAGCTTTTTTGCACCAGGACCCAGAGACCCCACAGAGACTGAGCCAGAACTGTGTTTCAGTATCTTCTGTGGAGGTACGGGTCAGCAGGGGCCTGCTTCAGGGCCAGGGGCTCTGGTGCAGCAGACCTGGGTATGGCATAAGCCCTCTTGGAGGAGGTCGCCATTAACCCCACCATAGAGCCACCTGAACTTACAGAGGACTGGGGAAACAGACTCTTGCAGGGCAAAACCTTTGTGCAGTTCAGTTCAGTTCAGTCGCTCAGTCGTGTCTGACTCTTTGCGACCCCATGAATCGCAGCATGCCAGGCCTCCCTGTCCATCACCAACTCCCGGAGTTCACTCAGACTCATGTCCATCNGAGACATCTGTAAAGAAAGAAAATAGCATTTGGATTCTTAATCACTTTATTACCACGTCCAGAATCCAATCATTGGGCATGACAGTGAGCAGAAAAATTTGGACAAAAAAATAGAGAGAGAATGTAAAAGTATAATAGAAAGCCACTGATAAGTTAGACAGATATTGGAGTTTTCAGATTAATAGTTTAATAATTACTGTTAATATATTTCATAAAATAGGCAGAAACATGGAAAATGATAGGTGAAAGTCAGACATTACTGGAAAAATAGAATCTGTGGGAGGAGGAAATGGCAACCCACTCCAGTATTCCTGCCTGGAGAATTCCATGGATAGAGGAGCCTGGCAGGCTATGGAGCATGGAGTCACACAAAGTCAGACAGCTGAGTGACTAACACCAAATTATAAAAGGTTTGAAATTTTAAAGCTATGCCTATCTGAAGGTGTTCTTTAGAGATATAAATAACTATAATTCCATCAGTGCAATTATAATTAATGCCATATTACCACTTAATCAAACTGAAAATAAATGAATATGCACAAATATATTTAAAAAACATATAGCAGTGTCTGAAGACTTGACTTGGAGAGTGAATTGAAAAACCACCATGGCTCAGTCTAGTGGCACTTAGCATTCCCACCACCCATAAGCTATTTGTACTATAATTATTATCAGCGTTTATCCAGTTAATCCATTACTTAATTTGTATTTGGAATTGAGTCAAGGAAAATATCAGATAGAAAGAACTTCTTTGTTGATTTGCAGTCTTTGTAAGTAATTCATGCTTGCAAACCCAGCTGTATGATTGCCTCCATTTAATCTATCTTTTTCATTTTTAAAAAGCCACCAGTTATCTTGAAAAAAAAAAAAAAGCCCCCTTTTCAAAGATGGAAAATTGTATCTTAGCATAGAGGTACATAATGCACTGATGCTGATAACAAAATGGAATAAAGGAAAATTAAAGGCATTTAGAGCAAAGCTCTTACAAGATGCATTCATGTTCCTTTTAACTGATGTTATATAAATGAACACAAAAGAAATAACTCTCCAAAAGGCAGGGAAGGAATACAGTAGGAGAGCCAAGTTTGGAAGAAATGTGGAAGAGTATGAGTAGTGCTGGACCATAGACAGGCATACCAGAAGCTGGCAAGAGAGATCAGAACAAAGTGAGCATATATGGAAGGAGCAGTGGGACTTTAGCAGAGTGCGCCATCTCAGGCGGTGTGTTTGGTACTTAGGTTATGTTCAGTTAGCTGTTTGTGGATTTGCAAAATTAGGAGAACATGCAAAGTTCCCACCAGGATGAATATGTGAGAGGTGAGAAACAGATTTTCAGGCTTCTAGCCCACACTTTCCCTTAAAATTCACTATGCACAAATTATAAGAAAAAGGGAGAGTCTGAAATATACTGTAGGGTCCAAAGAAACATGTGGCATGGTCATGCTTGCCAGGGCCTCAGAATTGTGTTCCTCTGCAAATTCTTCCTCCAGTGATACAATAAGTTTCAGACATGTATCATTTTCCAACATTGTGTCTTATAGTGAAATAAAGGTGAAATGAGGTGATAATCTACACTGAAAGTAAGAATTGTATAAAAAAGTCACCTGAAGCATACATTTGCCCTCAAAGGTCATTATGTTTCTTTACTCATTTTTATGCAAATATATACAGAAGAAATAAGATATTCCAAAAAGCAAAAATGATGGAACAGGAGATCTGATCTGGAGCTAGGTGAGGAGACATATCTTACAAAGAGGATTGTGTTATGTTCCTGTTAAAGCCCCAAAGTGCATGAATAATAATATGATAAAAATACTTTTATTGAGTGTTGCCTGATGATTATATCCAAACAACTCCTTGAGTATTGTACAGATCAGTTCAGTTGCTCAGTTGTGTCTGACTCTGTGACCCCAAGGACTGCAGCAAATCAGGCCTCCCTGTCCATCAACAACTGCCAGAGTCTACTCAAACTTATGTCCATTAAGTCAGTGATGCCATACAAACATCTCATCCTCTGTTGTCCCCTTCTCTCACCTTCAATCTTTCCCAGCATCAGGGTCTTTTCAAATGAGTTAGTTCTTCACATCAGGTGGCCAAAGTATTGGACTTTCAGCTTCAACATCAGTCCTGCCAGTGAACACCCAAGATTGATCTCCTTTAGGATGGACTGGTTGGATCTCCTTATAGTCCAAGAACTCTTAAGAGTTTTCTCCAACACCACAGTTCAAAAGCATCAATTTTTCAGTGCCCAGCTTTCTTTATAAACCAATATTCACATCCATACATAACTATTGGAAAAACCATAGCCTTGAATAGACAATCTTTGTTGACAAAATAATGTCTTTGCTTTTTAATATGCTTTTTAGGTTGTTCATAATTTCATGGTTGCTGTCACCACCTGCAGTGATTTTGGAGCCCCCCAAAATAAAGTCTGACACTATTTCCACTGTTTCCCCATCAATTTCCCACAAAGTGATGGGACCAGATGCCATGATCGTTTTCTGAATGTTGAGCTTTAAGCGAACATTTTCCACTCTCTTCTTTCAATTTCATCAAGAAGCTGTTTAGTTCTTCCTCACTTTCTGCCATAAGGGTGGTGTCATCTGCACATCTGAGGTTATTGATATTTCTCCTGGCAATCTTGATTCCAGCTTGTGCTTCATCCAGCCCAGCATTTCTCATGATGTACTCTGCATATAAGTTAAATAAGTAGGGTGACAATATAAAGCCTTGACATACTCCTTTTCCAATTTGGAACCATTTTGTTGTTCCATGTCCAATTCCAACCATTGCTTCTTGACGTGCATAAAGATTTCTCAAGAGGTAGGTCAAGTGGTCTGGTATACCCATCTCTTTCAGAATTTTCCAGTTTGTCATGATCCACAAAGTCAAAGGTTTGGCACAGTCAATAAAGCAGAAAATAGATATTTTTCTGGAATTCTCTTGCTTTTCCCATGATCCAGCAGATGTTGACAATTTGATCTCTGGTTCCTCTGTCTTTTCTAAAACCAGCTTGAACATCTGGAAGTTCACGGTTCATGTATTGCTGAAGCCTGGCTTGGAGAATTTGGAGCATTACTTCACTAGCGTGTGAGATGAGTGCACTTGTATGGTAGTTTGAGCATTCTTTGGCATTGCCTTTCTTTGGGATTGGAATGAAAACTGACCTTTTCCAGTCCTGTGGCCACTGCTGAGTTTTCCAAATTTGTTGGCATATTGAGTGCAGCACTTTCACAGCATCATCTTTCAGGATTTGAAATAGTTCAACTGGAATTCCATCACCTCCACTAGCTTTGTTTACCTCTTTCAGAATTTTCCACAGTTTATTGTGATCCACACAGTCAAAGGCTTTGGCATAATCAAGAAAGCAGAAATAGATGTTTTTTTGGAACTCTCTTGCTTTTTCCATGACCCACCAGATGTTGGCAATTTGATTTCTGGTTCCTCGGTTCATCGTGATTATCTGGGTTGTGAAGATCTTTTTTGTAAAGTTCTTCTGTGTATTCTTGCCACCTCTTCATAATATCTTCTGCTTCTGTTAGGTCCATACCATTTCTATCCTTTACTGAGCCCATCTTTGCATGAAATGTTCCCTTGGTATCTCTGATTTTCTTGAAGAGATCTCTAGTCTTTCCCATTCTATTGTTTTCCTCTATTTCTTTGCATTGATCACTGAGGAAGGCTTTCTTATCTCTCCTTGCTATTCTTTGGAACTCTGCATTCAAATGGGTATATCTTTCATTTTCTCTTTTGTTTTTCGCTTTTCTTCTTTTCACAGCTATTTGTAAGACCTCCTCAACTGTATGTCAAAAAAAAAAATGTTGGAAGGAAAGAGAGAAAGAATTAAGCTGAGACAAAACGTCTCTAAACTGAGGCTTATGGTCACCTACTTACAAGGTGCATCTTCAAGTGCATAGTATAAAATAACTATAGAGTTCACAGGGTAGGTGTCTTAATGCATATGTATTTGGTCACAATCTGATACCAACAAAAGTGTCCCTGATTCCCACTACCTTAAATCTTCCTTAAACTCCATGCTTGGAGGAAAGTTTCATAAAATGCATAATGGGAAGAGAAGCCTGGGTACCTAACATTTCCTCTGCTTTCAGGGAAAACAGCTCTGACCATATAGAGGAGTCATTCTCATTTGCTCATTGTCTGTTAGTAAGACCCTTCCAGTTTGGTCTGTCAGTCATGGACAGCTCTGAATGAGATCACTGGATACTAAAACTAAACGTTTCTGCAAATGTGATTCATGTTTCATTGGTTAACTGTCCCTTCATAAATCTTCATTTTTCAAATGTTATCATAAAACTGTTAGACTCTAATTACAGCCATGTAGGGGGTTTCCCAGGTGGCTTAGTGCTAAAGAATCCACCTGCAATGCAGGAGATATGAATTTGATCTTCTAAGTCAGAAGATCCCCTGGAGAAAGAAACGGCAATGCACTCCAGTATTCTTGCCTGGGAAATCCCATGAACAGAGGAGACTGGTGGGCTACAGTCCATGCCATCATAAAGAGTCAGACATGATTTAGTGACTAAGCATGCATGCCTCCCATTGACTTCTATCACTGAAGTAAACCAGTAAGGAAGAAGACAGATGAATCTCCTCTTTAGCAAAACAGCTTAAATAATGAAGATAAAATTTAGAAATAGTAAATGAGAACTTTGACTAATCTAATAAAAAAAAAGGCCTCTCAGAATTTTAGAGCTGAATGGGATTTTAGTGATAACCTAATCCAGTCCCTTTATCTGTAAAATGATGACACTATGGCATATAGTGCTAAGTGGCTTACCTAAGGAATACAACTAGTGGAGAGCGGGTAGTGAGACTACTACCCAAGTCTGTGACTCCTAGTCCCTGTGCCACAAATCAGAACCGCATTTTGTTGTAGTTGTGAGCATGAGGGAAGTGATGTTTATCTTTTCTGTTTGAGGCAAGTAAATGTAAAGTATTTGCCCTCATTATAGAATAGTTAGAAAATGTTTCCAGTCTTGCTTCTCATTAGGTAATTGACCATAATGCTTACAATAGAAGCAATAAAGCCTATACCATACTGAAGACTCTGAAAAGAAAACAAGCAATAGATTGAATCAAAATGCAAATACTCTACAAAATGTAGACTGATTGCTTATTGTTTCACTTCTCCAATGGAGACAAAAAAATCAGTTGACCATGATGGAAAGACAATGATGAGTTGATTTACTCATTTGTCCTCTAGTCAGAGAGACCAGAAAATTACTAAGGTAAACTGAGAAATAGGAAAATTCTAAAATTATCTTGCCTGAAGACTTTCTTTTTTGCATAAGCTCATCAAAATGCAATCATAACTGGTATCTCCAAGATTATGTTTCTAGGAGCCAAACTCATTTTGCTCACCACATTGTCAAACAAATAAGCAGCTCTTATGGCTTGCTAATCAAGCCTGAAGAACCAAAATGTTGATGTGAACATTTGGTGATAGCACCAGCTACCACCAAACTCACAGCAGAAAAGAAGGGTGGTGGGGAAAGAGTTTCCTGGGGGAAAAAAAATTTAGTGTAGCAATTGTGAAGAAAGACATCATTGCAGATCGAAAGGGGAAGAAAAGTTTGAATTCGTCAGCCCCAAGTCCCTTTAACTGTATGCCTTTTATCACCAATCTTCCACTAGGGATGTCCTTCTCTTGTCATATTATCCATAATGCTTCTCTCTTGCAGCCCCATCCTAACCCAAATGCTCCTGAAACAACCTGGGAGTCATTCCCTCTCCTTAGTGGAGGACAAAGGAGCCTGGCATGCTATCGTCCATGGGGTTGCAAAGAGATGGACACAATGAACAACANGATGTCCTTCTCTTGTCATATTATCCATAATGCTTCTCTCTTGCAGCCCCATCCTAACCCAAATGCTCCTGAAACAACCTGGGAGTCATTCCCTCTCCTTAGTGGAGGACAAAGGAGCCTGGCATGCTATCGTCCATGGGGTTGCAAAGAGATGGACACAATGAACAACAATGACAACATTCTCTATCTCTCTCTGCCCCAAGATTCATGGCTGGAAAAGGATTCTGGGTCAGATAAAGGGTGTTGTTGAAGAACAGCACTGCTCAGAGAAACCTAACTCCATAAGTAATTTTATCTCCATTAGAGCAGGGAACTTCCTTAGGTTTATGAATGTGTCTAAGCCATTAGAACAGAGAGTTCTTTTAATAAAATTTGTTAAGTGAATGAACTAACTTCTTAGTCCTTAACCCACTAAAATAGTGGGAAATTGCTTCTCCATCATCACTGGGCTCCTTTCTTCCTCCTTCCAGGTTTTCATCAAAATTTGATCATCCTTCATGATTTCCAGGAGATAATAATTTATTACCTATTCTGATCACGCTAGCCAACCTTGTTGGCCAAGCCCACAGTGGCTCTCTGAGGCTTCCAATCAGTGCTGAGGCACTACCCTGCCAGGAACCTCAGTCCTGAAGGTACATCAAGACCATCTCTTTGAGGTCAAGAAGAAATGCACAGTTCCTCTTGCAAACAGGACCAACCAGCTTGGCTCTCCCACCCAGGATGGAGGCCCTCCTTAATATGGAGATTCCTATCTGTTTCTCTAAGCTTATTTCCTTAAACAATAGCCTGTCTTTAGGTTTCTGACTTTTCCAAATAAAAGCCACAAAGATTCCAGATTTATTTTGCATTCCTCCCTGACTTCCCCAGGTACTAATACACACAAACTTCTATCAGGTTAAATGGATAAAATGGAAAGTGGAAAATGAAGGATTAAAAAAAAAACAACATAAATATCTCAAAATATTATCCAGACACATCGGTATGGGACCAGGTGCATATACTTAGAGCAACTGTAAGTCCTACAGGTTAATCCACTGACTACAAAAGTAGCATAAAGCAAAGAATGAACAGTTGTGTCCTTCTTTGAACTCCAGTACAGGAAAGAATTCACATTCAGTAACAGGTTCTTCGGTTTTGTTTTTTGGTCTAATATCCTTCTGCAATGAAACTAATCTCTTCCGGAAAATGTTTGGATGTTAAGACAACCACCAACTCAAAAAGCATCAGAGCTACTTCAATAAAAGGATAGAGACTAGCTTTCAAGGCACTTGGCCTACATAAATTTGTACTTTTAATTAAATTTAATGGTCTTTTTGTGAGGACAATGAGCCTTATTAATTTCACATTTTAATATATTTTAAGAGACATGAAAACTTGGATAGTAAAAACATCTTTCTCTTATCCTCCTAATGCAAAGGAAACTTTCTGGAAGGAATTTGTTTGGAATGAAAGGGGAAGGATTGGCGTGTAGGTAAGGGTGGGCAGAGTGAGAGGGTTCTTTAGGATTTATGGTGTTTCGAGATTAGCAACAGTGAAGCCATGAGAAAGGATGAAATTATGAGGCAGATTGATTTATTAATTAGAAATACCATGGAAATTATTTATTTGGAAGGAAGGCCATCACCAAATACCTTACAATTTCTATTCCTTATTCCTAATCATTGCTTTGCATCCTGTGTTACCATGTATGTTCCAGAACAAACCTATACTTCTAGTCTCCAGGAGAAAAAAGGAAACACAAATAAGAACAACATTTTATAGTGATTTTAATGACCAGAACTCTTAGACTTCTTTCTGCCATCATTTTCCTGTAACCTCTGGATTAGTTCATATTTCAGCCTCAAGCAGGTCTCTGCTGTAATTTGCACCATGCTACAGATATACACTTCAGAACTATATAGGAGTGCCTAACTTTAACGGCTTCCTCAGTGGCACTAGTGGTAATGCACCTGCCAATGCAGGAGATCTAAGAGACATGGGTTCGATCCCTAAGTCAGGAAGATCCTCAGGAGGAGGGCATGGCAACCCATTCCAGTATTCTTGCCTGGAGAATCCCTTGGACAGAGGTGCCTGGTAGCAAAGAGTCGAACACGACTGAAGTGACTTAGCATGCATGCATGCCTAACTTTAAACTGTGGGCATAACTTGTGAGAGACTAGTTAAAACACTATTAATCTGTAATATTTTTGTGTTTTTTAAATGCTCTATTTATAATTGTTTACATTTAAAAAATCAAACCATATAAAACAAAGATTCTTTCAAAATGAATATTTATATGGCATTTTGTTTCAGGAAAGAGTAATTGTGAAATAGATGTCCCACTAATCCAAAGTCAGCTAACCTAAAGTTACCACAGTTGAGATAAACCATATTTTCTAAAATATTTTTAAACATTGTTCGTTCACTTTCAAAACTAATAAAAACAGCAAGAAATAACTTGTGCACCTTTACTTACCCCAAGCTCAAGTTCCAGTTTCACAAAACTTTAGTCATGTATATAATTCCAAAGACTAAAACGTCCCACCTTCTTCAATTGGTTCCATCTTCGGACTAAGCTTCACTTTTCCTATTACACCAAGACAAATTATAAAAGGAAATAACTTGCTGTCATTGAGCCACTGTCAAGTCTCACATAGGACCTGTTCTGATACTACCTTCTGTACAAGATTTCACTACATGTTCATAAAACACAACTAAATTTAAAAAGACAGAACTCAAATCTATAAAGGCCCAATAATAAATTAGATAATAAATTCTAACCTCCAATAAGATTTTTCTGTTTCTCACCATCTACCTTTAAGCATGTCATCAAGTAAGGTGAAACAGGAACATAGTTCTCTAAGAAGTATGATTTCTTGAAGTGACTAATTAAACCACAACATGAAGGCATAATTCCTCATATAAAATTACTAACACACCTGTAAAAGTCACCTGTCATATTAACCAGAACCTCAAGAATGAAAGATACTCCTTTGAAAATGTTCAAAATCTTCCTGTGTGTTAGGTACTAGAAATACTAAAATTGTACTATGACATGTGATCAGGAAAATTTCCTGCTACACATACTGAAATATATATCCCTCATCAAGGTGGTATGAAATAAGAATGCAGCTAAATTGGTTATGATGGCAAACATTAAGATATGTTGAATAACAACATGAAAGCTAGAACACACCCTGCTTATTTTCTTCAGCACCAGATGGAACTGCAAATATTTTTTGAACCTGGTATCTTTTAAACTGAGGCAGACAGATAATAAGAGACATTCAATGATTCAATGCACTTTAAAATATCACTGTAATTGACAGAATGAATGTATAGATACAAAACCTTATTCAAGAGGCTGTCTTTTCCATATAAACTTTTTTTTGAAGAAATGTTTCTCTCTTCAAATGCTCATTTTTTTGAGGAAAATATTGCTGTGTCTTCATTTTCATTATCAAGATTCAGTTTGGCCCTTGCTAATATTAAATAGAAGCATTCAGTTTATGTGCTTTGGGGAAGAAAATTATGGGATTTGGGGTTATGTTACATAGCTTGATGAAACCCTATCAAAATTACTCTTTAAAATTTCTCATGAAATTTGAAATTTCTCATGAAACTCACTTCACTGATAATTACATACATAAATAAACAAATTTTTAAAAATAAGATATCATTTTGTTAAATGACTTTATAATGTTAAGAACTGGAAAAGGTCCTCTAAGAACGGTTTGGAGCATGGCCACATGCCTGCATCAGGAGCAAGGCACTTCATCTCCCAGCTGCTGAGAGTACTGGTTGCTGATGGCTCATATCTGAGTCCTCTTCTGTATCTCACTCTCTGCCAAAGCTTTGCCCAGGAGCATCCCACCTTTAAGGAATGGTCAAAAACAGGGTACAAAAACACGCCCCCTTGCCTATATTCAGGTTGACACTGAATGGAAACCCCAGATCCAGAGCCCCGATGGGGGTTGCCTGTGGCCTCCGCTGCAATGTGTTCACAAATCTACTTCTCCCTCTGCTTCCATCTTTCCAGTACAGATGTTGTTCCCAGTAATTGTGCACATAAATCTCCCATTGGAGTCTCTTTCCCAGGTAACTAGATTTAAGACAGTTCACATTGAAAGTGGTCCCAGAAATGAGACGCTCAAGTGGAGTTTTGGAATTCCCCGCTGGCCCAGTGTTTAAGAGTCCACCTGACAGAGCAGAGACACAGGTTCAAAACCACATGACACAGAGCAGCTAAGGCCACACGCCACAGATACTTTAGAGGCCAAGTACTGCAACTACCACACCCCCCTCCTGCAACTAATGAAGCCTGGCACGCTCTAGAGCTCTGCCACAAGAGAAGCCACCAAAATGAGAAACCCTCACACCACAACGAAGTGTAGTGCCTACTTGCAGCAACTAGAGAAAGCCCCTGTGCTCTGTGTTCAGTTGCTTAGTCATGTCCCACTCTACAACCCCATGGACTTCAGCCCATCAGGCTCCTCTGTCGTGGGATTTTCCAGGCAAGAAAGCTGGAGTGGGGTGCCATTTCTTCTTCCAGGGAATCTTCCTGACCCAGGAGTCGAACTGGCATGTCCTGCATCGGCAGGCAGACTCTTTACCACTAAGCCACCTGGGAACCCCCAGAGAAACACCATACACAGCAACAAAGACTCAATGCAGCCAAAAATAATAAATAAATAAAAATTTTAAAAAATAAGTGGCAGTTTTGGACTTGGATCCCTGCCAGCCAGCTGCCAGTGAGAGGCCCATTCCTAGCCCAGAGATGACTGATAGCACCTGGTTATTACTATGGCGATGTGATTACTAGTTTGAATTTCATATGGCTCAGTGGTAAAGAATCTGCCTGCAATGCAGCAAAAGTGGGTTCCATCCCTGGGTCTGGATGA
>SJYX01012925.1:288932-321628 GCA_006410675.1 Oreotragus oreotragus
ATAACAACATGAAAGCTAGAACACACCCTGCTTATTTTCTTCAGCACCAGATGGAACTGCAAATATTTTTTGAACCTGGTATCTTTTAAACTGAGGCAGACAGATAATGAGAGACATTCAATGATTCAATGCACTTTAAAATATCACTGTAATTGACAGAATGAATGTATAGATACAAAACCTTATTCAAGAGGCTGTCTTTTCCATATGAACTTTTTTTTAAAGAAATGTTTCTCTCTTCAAATGCTCATTTTATTGAGGAAAATATTGCTGTGTCTTCATTTTCATTATCAAGATTCAGTTTGGCCCTTGCTAATATTAAATAGAAGCATTCAGTTTATGTGCTTTGGGGAAGAAAATTATGGGATTTGTGATTATGTTACATAGCTTGATGAAACCCTATCAAAATTACTCTTTAAAATTTCTCATGAAATTTGAAATGTCTCATGAAACTCACTTCACTGATAATTACATAAACAAATTTTTAAAAATAAGATATCATTTTGTTAAATGACTTTACAATGTTAAGAACTGGAAAAGGTCCTCTAAGAACGGTTTGGAGCATGGCCACATGCCTGCATCAGGAGCAAGGCACTTCATGTCCCAGCTGCTGAGAGTACTGGTTGCTGATGGCTCATATCTCAGTCCTCTTCTGTATCTCACTCTCTGCCAAAGCTTTGCCCAGGGGAATCCCACCTTTAAGGAATGGTCAAAAACAGGGTACAAAAACACGCCCCCTTGCCTATATTCAGGTTGACAGTGAATGGAAACCCCAGATCCAGAGCCCCTATGGGGGTTGCCTGTGGCCTCCGCTGCAATGTGTTCACAAATCTACTTCTCCCTCTGCTTCCGTCTTTCCAGTACAGATGTTGTTCCCAGTAATTGTGCACATAAATCTCCCATTGGAGTCTCTTTCCCAGGTAACTAGATTTAAGACAGTTCACATTGAAAGTGGTCCCAGAAATGAGACGCTCAAGTGGAGTTTTGGAATTCCCCGCTGGCCCAGTGTTTAAGAGTCCACCTGACAGAGCAGGGACACAGGTGCAAAACCACATGACACAGAGCAGCTAAGGCCACACGCCACAGATACTTTAGAGGCCAAGTACTGCAACTACCACACCCCCCTCCTGCAACTAATGAAGCCTGGCACGCTCTAGAGCTCTGCCACAAGAGAAGCCACCAAAATGAGAAACCCTCGCACCACAACGAAGTGTAGTGCCTACTTGCAGCAACTAGAGAAAGCCCCTGTGCTCTGTGTTCAGTTGCTTAGTCATGTCCCACTCTACAACCCCATGGACTTCAGCCCATCAGGCTCCTCTGTCGTGGGATTTTCCAGGCAAGAAAGCTGGAGTGGGGTGCCATTTCTTCTTCCAGGGAATCTTCCTGACCCAGGAGTCGAACTGGCGTCGGCAGGCAGACTCTTTACCACTCAGCCACCTGGGAACCCCCAGAGAAACACCATACACAGCAACAAAGACTCAATGCAGCCAAAAATAATAAATAAATAAAAATTTTAAAAAATAAGTGGCAGTTTTGGACTTGGATCCCTGCCAGCCAGCTGCCAGTGAGAGGCCCATTCCTAGCCCAGAGATGACTGATAGCACCTGGTTATTACTATGGCGATGTGATTACTAGTTTGAATTTCATATGGCTCAGTGGTAAAGAATCTGCCTGCAATGCAGCAAAAGTGGGTTCCATCCCTGGGTCTGGATGATCCCCTGGAGGAGAAAATGGCAACCCATTCCAATCCCACGGACAGAGGACATTGGCGGGCTACAGTTCATGGGGGTTGTAACGAGTCTGACACCACTGAGCACTCAGACGCCAAAGCTGTGCCCCACTTGGTTACCTGTAATTGAAGTAGATGAATTAAACAGAGCCTTTTGCATTTAATTCATTGGATTTTTATCTGGTTATAGTTTAGACAAGACTGCCACCTCCTGGAGAAGCTAATAAATACTGGTGACTGAGGTGTTCCCATCCTTTTGGGAATCAGCATTAGGAAACTGCATCTCCAAGCCACCTCAGTATTTCTCCATGAGGTTAAACCAATTCCTAACTTCTCACAACCTCTGGGAAAAATTTTTTCCATAGGACCAAGAGTTCAAAGAATTTGTGCATCACGACTTTTCTTAGGTGACAAGAAAACGGTTATTTAAGTTTAAACAAAAAATAATATTTTAGAACTTTCAAGTCTTAATTCTTAATCTTCACATCAGCTCTCTGAAGTAGGAACTATTATAAACACATCTACGTTACCAAGGAGGAAAATAAGGTCTGCGGAATTTACGGTTACCAGACTTTTAGCCGAAACCCCACCCCGGAAGTCAGAACTCCAAGGCTGAGGACATCAGTAACTAAGTAACCGCTCCGCCTCATTTGGGCATGCGCAGAAACACACGGACCAATTCTGTGGGAATTTCAAGAGCGGAACTGAGGGGTGTGGTGGGCCTCTAAGGTCCCAGCATTCCCCTCGTGCCGCCGCCAAGATGGCGGCGCCCATGTTGCGGTGTATTTCCCGGAGTCAGTGGCTTGGTACCCAAGGCCTGTCAGGAGTCTTGCCCCTGGGGCTGCGTGAGGCCCACTCGGCCGCTCAGGGGCTGCTGGCGGTGCAGAAGGCTCGGGGCCTCTTCAAGGAATTCTTCCCCGAAAGGGGTACAAAGACAGAGCTCCCAGAGCTCTTCGACCGCGGCACGGGAGGGAAATTTCCCCAGACCGTCTACTGCGGCTTCGACCCCACGGCCGACTCGCTTCATGTCGGGCATCTGCTGGCGCTTTTGGGCCTTTTCCATTTCCAGCGAGCGGGCCACAACGTGATCGCGCTGGTGGGAGGCGCCACGGCGCGCCTGGGAGACCCAAGCGGTCGTACCAAGGAGCGCGAGGCGCTGGATGCGGAGCGCGTGCAAAGCAACGCCCGTGCCCTGAGTCAAGGGCTAAAGGCCCTGGCGGCTAATCACCAGCAGCTCTTTGCAAATGGGCGGACCTGGGGCAGTTTCACCGTGCTGGACAATTCAGCGTGGTACCAGAAGCAGGACCTGGTGGACTTCCTAGCGGCAGTGGGTGGCCACTTCCGCATGGGAACGCTGTTGAGCAGGCTGAGTGTGCAGACTCGGCTCAAGAGCTCCGAAGGCATGAGTTTGGCCGAGTTTTTATACCAGGTGCTCCAGGCCTATGATTTCTACTACTTGTTCCAGCATTATGGATGCCGGGTCCAGCTGGGTGGATCAGATCAGCTGGGCAATATCATGTCTGGATACGAGTTCATCCACAAGTAAGCGCCTGTAGGCCGGGAGAAATCTCAGGTCAAATAAGTTACACGCAAATAGCCTGTAATGCACTGTTAGTATTGTGGAGTGACGCCCTTTGTTTCAGCCCTTTTATTTCCCCTAAGAGACTAATGGGGTTAATTTTATATCACTGGCTAATGAGAACTAAAGTGCTGAATTAATGATATTAGGTATGGGATATATTCTAGAGCTCTGAAGGAAATAGACACCACTAGTCAGACACGACTGAGCAACTTCACTTTCACGCATTGAAGAAACAAATGGCAACCCACTCCAGTGTTCTTGCCTGGAGAATCCCAGGGACGGGGGAGGCTAGTGGGCTGCTGTCTATGGGGTCGCACAGAGTCGGACACGACTGAAGCGACCTAGCAGCAGCAGCAGCCAGGATTCAGATTGTATCTGTTTGCTGCTTCTAAGAAGCTTTTTCTGTGTTTCTAATTTGAAAGACTGTTTATAAGCTGACCATGACTGGGGCCACCTTGAATAGTTTCTGCTTTTGCTCTGCACCTTCCTTGAAGCTAAGTGTTAGTCATTGGTTGGCATTTCGAAAAAAAATTTTCAACACCAAATATTTGTGAATAATGTATCTTTAATGGCATTTTCTAGAGGGAGATGAAATACAGGGCTAGCTCATATGCTACTCATTTAAAAAATCCTTTAAAATACCTCTTTTAGTGTCTCTACCTGACCACACCTTTACCTAGTTTTCTCTCCTCTTCCCACCCAACCTTTTAAAATTTTTAGGCCCCAATTATGTGGCATTTCCCATTGGCTTGCCCAGAGTCACTGGTTCAGTTGCAGTTCAGAATGACAAATGTCAAAATAGGGTGCTCTGAAAGCAGAAAGATGGATAAGAAATCCTGGTTTAGAAGGTTAAGGAAGGTTTCTTGGAGCAAAAAAACACTGAAATTTGAGAATGATTAGCAGAACCTGCCACCACTTGAGCTTGGAGCACATAATAAAGTTCTTCTTTATGCATAGGTTGACTGGAGAAGATGTGTTTGGAATCTCTGTTCCTCTAATTACAAGTACAACTGGAGCGAAACTGGGCAAGTCTGCTGGGAATGCTGTTTGGCTAAACAGAGATAAGACATCTCCATTTGAATTGTATCAGTTTTTTCTCAGGCAACCAGATGATTTGGTAGAAAGGTGAGTTCTTAATAGTTGTGTGCTGAAAAAAATTAAGTTCATTAAGCTCATGATAGAATTTTAGTCATTGACTCTCTTTGCACCCTTTATCCCTTCATAGTTTTTTGGATTTTTTTGTTTATTTTAACATAGATTCTATTTAAGGCAGTACATCACTGTAACATTGTAGTTAAACACTGTTGGTTAAAGCAGAAAACTACTGTGGGTGCTAAAAAAGTTAGAGCCAAGTTTGTGATCTACATCCAGCAGGTACTCAGGACATTATTGCTTGCATATTCTAGTTTTTTACTCCTTTCATCAGAAACTTGACTTTTATTTTACCATTGTCTCTAAAGCTCCTTTTCTTTAACATAAAAGAAGATCCTTTTTTTTTTAAGTGATTTTTCTCATTGTTTCATAATATGTCAAACTCTTGGAAGAATATAAATTAGTGAGAAATACACCTGGAACAAAGAAAAAGTGAATTTTTCCAAAAACTTGCCATCTGACATAATGATCATCAAAAATAATTTAGGAATAATTCTTAAATTTTTTAAATATCTAAGACTTTACTACAGAACATGAAAAACCACTATTGAGTAGGAAAACAAAGTTCTCTCAGAGTGTATCTTAAGGATTGCCAGAGGGGCCAACAGTGGGATTTGGGTGAGTGTATAATAGTTGGTATATAGGATGTGAAGGCCCAAGAGGTGAGAATTAAGCCAGATGAGGGTCTGGAGCAAGAGTTCAGTCCAATTTGGGGACCAATTGCCTGAGAGTAATTTCAGGAGTATCTCTTTAAAGAAGTTGATGAAGCTCAGTGAGGCCAGGTGCCTGGGGCTATAACCTAGATGAAAATTCCAAAAAATATTATGTTGGAAAGCCCATTGTTTAGTCTCTGGAGAGATAAAGTGGGTCAGAGTCAGTAATGCCTGGCAATCCAAAGGGAACAAAAATAAATTTACTGCGGCAAGAGATTTGCATCATCCAGACAAGTCCCATGACTGTGAAGGTGTATCTGGAGGCCCCAGGAGAAAAGGGATGTGGCCGGTGAAATTAACTGCCAATGGGAACATGGTTGGTCTTCCCAGGGAATATGTCCCCATCTGAATATCCCCCATTGGTTTGGAAACAAGAGACTACAATCATCTGTTACAACTTTGGCTGTTGCTAAGAAGATGATGGCAAGTCTGCTCACTAAAGCCCAAGCTGTTAAGGCCTGAATTCCTTAGTGACCCAAGGAATTGTGAGCCCATTTTTTTGAGCTGGTAGGGTGTGTGCTGGGTAGAGTGTGGTGGGCTTAGCACTGCAACAAGTCTGCAGTACTGTTGAAATGGCTTCCAGCATAGAGCAAGTGGTGCTAGTATTCTTGCCAAGAGAATCCCTTAGACAGAGGAGTGGTGGGCTACAGTCCATAGGGTCACAAAGAGTCAAGACACGACTGAAGCGACTTAGCACGCACACACAGAGCAGGTAGTCTGAACAGAAACATGAGTAGCAATGATAGGAACTAGGGACTCCTTCCAGGTTTGCTTGTCTTATATGAAAAAATTGTCCCTTAGCCATTGGCCAGACCAAACCACGAGGTCATTAGCAGTAGCCCAGGAGTCTATGAAAATGTAGATCTGCCAACAGTCTCTTTTTTTTGGCTTACTAAGGGCTTCCCTGGCAGCTCAGCTGGTAAAGAAACCGCCTGCAATGCAGGAGACCTGGGTTCGATCACTGGGTTGGGAAGATCCCCTGGAGAAGGGAACAGCTCCAGTCTTCAGGCTTGGAAAATGCCATGGACTGCATAGTCCATGGGGTTTGCAAAGAGCTGGACATGACTGAGCGACTTACACTTTCAAGGACTAAGTGAACAACTACAAGTTCTGCCAGTTGGGCTGAGTCAGGGCTGCCTTCTTCAGCTAGAGAGGCCCCTGAGACCAGGGAGAATGCTGCAGTCCTCCAGCTAGCTGCAGTGCATATATACAATGGTGGTGCTGTCATTGGTTAAGAATATGGACTCCCTGTCCATCTCAGACAGTTGGTCCCAAGGGTCTCTCCAAGCAGCAGGAACACCACTACCAACACCAAAGGCTCTTAGGCAAGGAGCTGATCATGAGGGAAGCTCCATTCTCCTGTAATTTTTAAAGGCTTTGATATTCAGGTTAGCCCTCTCCTGAAGGTACCATTTTCATTTTACCAAGGAGGCATCTCTAACCCAGGGCATTAGGTGGTTGTATTGGTTGGGGGCTGTTTAGGGCCTCAGTTTCTAAAAGATCCTGGTAAAATCCTTTGGGGTTAGCCATTTAATCCAAAATCCATAGGAAATCAAGTAGACTTATATTTGGTTCAGAGACTCCAAGGAGACATAATCAGATATGGGCAAGTACTGACTTGGAATGTGGAGCCAGATGGGACTAAAGGTAGGGCTCATCAGCCTGCCTGCTGGGCAACTTCCCAAATGTATTGTTGGGCTCGCTCCAGTGAAAGGTGGCACCTTGCATGTTATTGTGGAAAAGAATTGGTAAGAGGTGAGGGATGTGTTGCCTCCAGAACATGAAAAGGCCTAGTACACGTTGTATTTGAGTGTCAGTTCAGTTCAGTCGCTCAGTCGTGTCCAACTCTTTGCGACCCCACGAATCGTAGCACGCCAGGCCTCCCTGTGCATTACCAACTCCCGGAGTTCACTCAGACTCACGTCCATTGAGTCAGTGATGCCATCCAGCCATCTCATTGCGTTTCTCATGATGTACTCTGCATAGAAGTTAAATAAGCAGGGAGACAATATACAGCCTTTACGTACTGGTGGTTTAATGATGAGTGATTTCCTCCATGTCTAGGAACCCTGTCAGTGCTCTCCAGTGCCCTTTGAATGGTTTTGACAGACCCAGTAAAATGCACAAGCATTACCCCATGACTAGACAGAACACCTTGTAAGAAGAATTCTCTGGGCTTAGGGTCAAAGAGACTCAAGGTTAGAATGAAGAGGGGTCATTTAAGTCACTCTGATCATAGAAATGATAAACCAATCGGACCATGCCAGTTTTGCACAGCAGGAGACAGGCCTTTAGCAGTAATCACTGTGGTGGAAGGATGGGCCCAGAGTCAGGCAGTAAATTTCCAGATGAGGCAAGGGAGGGCCCTGGTATGAATACTGGTGGGTCTAGGATCATCTGCCTTCCGTTCTTCTCCCTCTTCATCCTCACTGGAGGCCTATAACCCTGTCAGCCTTTCCAGTGGTGGCAGGGGTGTCTTATGAGGCATGTTGCTTTATTCTGTCCCATTCAGGGGAAATCTGAGGGGACTCAAGATCTGTGGAAGGAAACATATATCCTGGACAGATAGATCTCTGAGAAGGTTGTAGATTTTAGAATCTTTAGATACCAGCCAGCTGATGCATTTCAGCAGCCATGAGTAACAATTTAGGTTCTAAAAACCTGCAATTGCCAATCAACTCCTTCCTCTTCTTCCTTATGCACAGAATTGCAGTTAAGGTGTAATGTCTGATCTGTTTTCACTTCCTCATTCTCATAATCTTACATGTCACCAGAAAGTTTGTGGAAGACATCCCCATGAGCCTTCTTCATAGGTGGCTGCCTCCCTTTTCAGGGTGTTGCAGTCATCCTCCCCAGTACTGGGCTCTCCCTTCAATGGCAGGTTACCACAGGGTCTTTGGGAAAGCCCTCGGCCTCTGGAGCATAACACTAGCGCCTTGGCATATTGGTACACAGCAGCAGTAAGCAACACCTAGGAAGCCTCCATAGAGGTTCTGACTTAGCAAGGAGCTGCTGTACCTCCTCAGGGGTCTTACAAGGCATTGGCACAAGATGTTCTGAGCATTTATATTTATCCATTGTTCAACATCACACCAGGTACTGAACCCATGGTATCCCATTGGGTTTGGGGGACAGAGGAACAGCACGCCTTAGCTGTATTTCCCTTTCTTTGCTCTGCTGTTATCCTGTTGCAAGATTGTTCCATTCATCCAGGTTAGGAAGTGTAGTCCCAGTATGACTCACTCACAGGGCAGGTCTCTTTCCTCCATACGTATGTATCCTTTCCTTTGCCTTGCACTCAGAGCCTCAGGTTGGGCAGTGATAATAGCCTTGGGATCCATTCCACCCTCAGCTCTCCTTACTCTGAGATGTAAAGGACCTTCATGTACATTAGTAGTCAATCAAGGCTTTTCTAATTAGTGATCTGATCATCTCATTAGAGGATATGACTTTGATTGTTGATCACAATACTGCAGATATTGTTGAATTGTGGCAGCAGTGACATTTTGGGATGAATACTGAGGTAACATGAGGCAATATGCAAATGACATAGCATTATGGACCTCCAACATACATTGCTGCCCTTGCAAACGTGTTATCCATCTGGGTTAGCCAGTTAGTAAACTAGTCAAAGCTAAACGGCAGTCATGCAGTCCTGCCAACTATGCTTTGGCCAGTTATGTGGGCCTCAACCTGTTGGTAGTGTTACCATCAGCTAGAAATGCTTGGTTGGGGTGGGGGGGCGGCCCTCACCTGGGCCCGTACTACTTGTGGGAGCCCCCACAGCCATTTCCTTGGCCAGAGCCAAACTTGTGACTAGACTAGACTTGTAGTCCTTATTAAAATGACTACAAGAAATGCCTCAGCAACAATCATCAGGGAACCTTAAAAAATAAAATGCATTACTTAGTTTCTGAAGGGCACAGGCACACAGTGAGTCAAGGATAGAGAGGGAGGGAGGACCCAGCCAGGGCTCTGCCTTTATTGGGATGCCTAGAAGGCAATGGCAACCCACTCCAGTACTCTTGCTGGGAAAATCCCATGGACGGAGGAGCCTGGTAGGTTGTAGTCCATGGGGTCACGAAGAGTCGGTCACTTACTGAACGACTTCACTTTCACTTTTCACTTTCATGCATTGGAGAAGGAAATGGCAACCCACTCCAGTGTTCTTGCCTGGAGAATCCCAGGGACGGCAGAGCCTGGTGGGCAGCCATCTGTGGGGTCTCAGAGTCGGACACGACTGAAAAGACTTAGCAGCAGCAGGATTCTGCAGGTTCACTCTTCACTGGCTAATTTAAAACTAGGGAGTGGGAAGGCTGGAGAGGGGTCATTCAGGCAGTCAGTCATCTCAGTTACCCAGGGTTTTCTAAAAAGGGATTTTCATCAGTGGGGGTAGCCTGGCTCCTTACCCAGTTTGTGGGTGAACCCTGGGAGTTGGTAATGGAGAGGGAGGCCTGGCGTGCTGTGGTTCATGGGGTCGCAGAGAGTCAGACACGACTGAGCAACTGAACTGATGACATACAATTGGCAGTTGTTTATTCGAGATCAGTGTCTTTGAAATGGATACTTTAGCATTAAGCAGTCAGAAGCTTAATGTCAAGCACTTACATTATACATATAGAACCACTAGGAAAAATGTGTGGCTGTACCTACTCAGTACCTAGAATATATTTATGACTTGTGTTAATACCAGCAGTCCCTCCCTTGGGCACATCCCTGACAGATTAGTGCACCAAGAGAAATACATGGGAATAGTTGTAGCAGCACCATTAACTAGTGTCCAGGAGTAGGAACAACACAAAATATCCACACCAAAATAAATATATTGTGAACTATTTTTAATGTGGAATGCTGTATTCAGCAGCTGCACACACAGCAACATGGGTGCATTGCCAGCATCATGATGTGCCAGTGAGTGAAGTCACTCTTTCGTGTCCGACTCTTTGCTACCCCATGAATTGTAGCCTACCAGGCTCCTCTGTCCATGGGATTTTCCAGGCAAGAGTACTGGAGTGGGTTGCCGTTTCTTTCTCCAGAGGATCTTTCTAACCCAGGGATCAAACCCAGGTCTCCCGCATTGTAGGCAAACACTTTACTTTCTGAGCCACCAAGGAAATCTGATGTGCCAGAGTAGTCAAAAAAAAAAATAAGATTCTGTTTATATAAAGTCTAAAAAGAGGCAAAACTAAGTGATGCTGTTCAGGGAGGCATACTGAGATGGTAAATATATAAACAAGGTAGTGACTACCATCAAAGTCGGGACAGTGGTTACCTTGAAGTGTAAGGGACGTGATACAATTGTGCTTCCTTGGGTAGGAGCACTGTTGTGTATCTGTTATTGTTGTTCAGTTGCAAAGTCGTGTCTGACCCTTTGCAGCCCTGTGAATGTAGCACGCCAGGCTTTCCTGCCCTTCACTGTCTCCTGGAGTTTGCTCAGACTTACGTCCATTGAGTCAGTGATGCCATCCAACCATCTCATCCTCTGTTGCCTCCTTCTCCTCCTTCCCTCAATCTTTCCCAACATCAGGGTCTTTTCCAAAGAGTTTGCTCTTTGCATCAGGTATTGGAGCTTCAGCATCAGTCCTTCCAATGAATATTCAGGGTTTTCCTTTAGGATTGACTGGTTTGATCTCCTTTCTGTCCAAGGGACGCTCAAGAGTCTTCTCCAGCACCACAATTTCAAAGTATCAATTTTTCTGTGCTTAGCCTTTATGGTCCAACTCTCAACAGCCATACATGACTACTGGAAAAACCACAGCTTTGACTATACAGATTTTTGTGGGCAAGTGATGTCTTTGCTTTTAATATGCTATCTAGGTTTAATACGCTGTCATAGCTTTTCTTCCAAGGAGCAAGTGTCTTTTAAATTTCATGGCTGCAGTCACCATCTGCAGTGATTTTGGAGCCCAAGAAAATATTTGTCACTGTTTCCATTGCTTCCGCATCTATCTGCCATGAAGATGGGACTGGATGCCATGATCTTCATTTTTTGAAAGCTGAGTTTTAAGCCAGCTTTTTCACTCTTTTTTCACCCTCGTCAAGAAGCTCTTCAGTTCCTCTTCACTTTCTGCCATTAGGGTGGTATCATCTGCATATCTGAGGTTGTTATTTCTCCCAGCAATCTTGATTCCAGCCTGTGAGTCACCCAGCTGAGCATTTTTGATGACGTCTCTGAAGCAAGAATATATATATGATGGGGATGGGGTCATCTGTATCTAGACTGTTACTTTTAAAAAAGAAAGTATCTGAAACAAAGATGGCAAAATTAAATCTTCAATTGGGGTGATGTTGTATTACTGGCATATTTTTGGTACATTTCTGCATGTTATATTCCATAATCTAAAATAGAGGGGGGAGACAAAAACTAGTTATGTTATATAACTCTAACAGGCTTTTTTTTTTTTCACCCCAAAGATACCTGAAGCTCTTCACTTTTCTGCCTCTTCCAGAGATTGACCACATCATGCAGCTGCATGTCACAGAGCCAGAAAAGCGGGGTCCTCAGAAGCGACTTGCTGCGGAAGTAACAAAGCTTGTTCATGGACAAGAAGGGCTGGCCTCTGCTAAAAGGTGACCTTGTAGAATAAAGATCACTTGATTAATTAGTTAAGAGACTGCAGAACATTTGGAGCCACTGTTTTGAGTTACCTTTTACCACTAACAAGGACTGTCAGTGTTAACCAGTTTAAAATACTAGCCTTCATTTACTAGGGAAAAAGATTGTCCTGAATTAAGCTTATAAATTATATAAGATCAATGTTGCTGTTTGAAAAACTTCCCATCTGAAATATAATGGGTACTTCATAACTGGCTATCGGGTAGTAGAACACATATCTGTATAAGCTGTCAACGTGATGTGGTTCTCAAAACATGTTTTCCAGGTGTACACAAGCCCTTTATCACAGCAGCATAGATGCGCTGGAAGTCATGTCTGATCAAGAGTTAAAAGAATTGTTTAAAGAAGCTTCATTTTCTGAATTAGTTCTTGACCCTGGAACAAGTGTCCTAGATACGTGCCGCAAAGCAAATGCCATTCCAGATGGTCCCCGAGGGTAAGGTTATTTAACTTTTAGGTTCCCAGTTATATTTCATAGCATGTGTTTCCAGAGATGGTGTCTTCCTGATAATGGCATCTCATTCCTTATAGATGTTAGGTTAGTCTGAGAATGAAGTGAAAACTGAGAGTACTTATTGCTGAAAATAACTTAAATTTTCTGTACAGTATTACTGTATTCTTATTAAGTCTAACCTGGTAAGTTTTTTTTCCAGCATTAGAGAATTGGTTTAAGGGACCACAATTGTATAATACGCTGGGATCAGTTGGCTCAGGGATAGTCAGTTTGAGAAGATCACAAGATCAGAGGCCCTGAGGATACAGATTCACACAGACCCTCTCATACTCAGTCTGTGTCATCTTTACTTGAGGGGCGTAGTGGGGTTGCTCAGCTTGTTGTAAAATTTTAGTTGAATTTCTTCCATCTGTTCCTTTAAAAGAACTAAAGGGGAGGCAGAATCTAGCAAATATGAAGATAACAATTCAGTGCTAAATGGTTTCAATTAGCCTTTGAAATTTAAGTGAAATAATGATGTATGTGTATTGTTGGGAGTGGTCAACAATGATCAGATTTATCTAGTTACTCAACATTTCTATTTTTAGGTATCGGATGATTACAGAAGGTGGAGTCAGTATAAATCACAGACAAGTAACAAATCCTGAGAGTGTTTTAGTTGTTGGACAACATATTCTTAAGAATGGACTTTCATTACTTAAAATAGGAAAAAGGAACTTCTACATTATAAAATGGCTTCAGCTATGATGAAAAATCCTTCTGAAACATCCATCATTCATTATCAATATATACAAACTTATATCTTCACTTATGCAACTCAAAACAAAGACTGGAGTATATTCTAGGCCTCAGTGTGAGAAATTTCATTGTTCATACAGGTTGGTTAAGTTTGTGGAATATTTTATTTCCTGATCCTTAAATACTAAAGACTAACACAGAAAAGCATGATTTCTAGGTTTAATCTCTTTTAATAATTATGCTTCATAAATGCTAAGTTTCCTATCCTGTCCTTGCTCTTGTATCAGGTAAATATATCATTGGATTTTTCTGGTTGTTGTTCAGGAAGCAAATTCTATAAAAAAGGAGAAATGTTAGAGGAAGCCATAAACAGCATTAGAAATTACAATAGAAATCGTTTCTTTTTGAAGTAAAATCAGTACGTGACTTCTCAAAAAGTTGGTAATTCAGTGTTCCAGTCGCCTCTGTTTCCATGAAGTTAAATTTACTCATTAGCCTTGTTTTAACTCAGTAAAAAAGGTAGCAACGTCTTATAAATTTGTCAACTTCTAAATTAGTCTTTAAGTTTCAACTTCTGTCCCCAACCAGATTGCAGCTTGAGATGAACCAAAAAGTTAAGTGAACAACATCGTAAAATAGAGGCAACAAGATAAAATAGTGGATACACTATTATATGAGTGGATACACTCATATACAAACATATGAGAATATCAAAAGATATTCCAGGAAGGGAAGTTTTCAGGTCAAATTTAAAGGATCTGGAATCAAGATTTAGTCAAATTAAGCTCTACATTCTTTCAGTTCAGTTCAGTTCAGTTCAGTTCAGTCCAGTTCAGTCACTCAGTCGTGTCCAACTCTTTGCGACCCCATGAATTGCAGCACACCAGGCCTCCCTGTCNTCAAATTTAAAGGATCTGGAATCAAGATTTAGTCAAATTAAGCTCTACATTCTTTCAGTTCAGTTCAGTTCAGTTCAGTTCAGTCCAGTTCAGTCACTCAGTCGTGTCCAACTCTTTGCGACCCCATGAATTGCAGCACACCAGGCCTCCCTGTCCATCACCGTCTCCCGGAGTTTAGGCAAGTTAATTCTCCAGAACTTTTTGCAACATCTAAAAAATCAGATCATTGATTTTTCTTGATTTCCTTAATTTCACTTGATCACTTGAGGATCAAGTAAAACACACACATACACACAAAATGGTTAACAATCAGATTTGTTCTAGAAAATCTTACAGGCAGCAAAGCATGGCTTTAGAATTCAAATTCTAGCTATTTACTACCTGGATTATTTGGAGCAAGTCATCTTCATATGCAAAAAAATGGAGATGTATTATAATTAAACCTCAGTCAATTATAAAAATCTAAAGAGAAAAAGGTCATTAAATTTTTATATAGTATAAGCTATATTGCTATGTTCCAAAGCAGATTTGCATGTACTCTTCTGGGAGTACAGTTAGGAAGAATTCACTTATTGACAAGGTTTTTAATGTCACTTCATACTAGCAACTTTATTTACAAACTAAGAACATACAGGTATCCATTGTAAGTCAGAGATCATCTCTACATTTCAGAACTTCACTTGGTTTAAGGGCCAACAAAAGGAGGTTTCCTCTTTCTGTACCTGTCTTGCCTGTTTTTCTTTGTACATGGTGTGTAGTACTAACAAGTGCATTACCATAGCAGGTAATGTTTTCAATTTGAAGTCTGGAAAAAGGTGCATTATAAGGTTCTGTCCCCCTTTACAAATTAAAAGTTAGACTAGAATGGTAATCATCTGATCTATCTCAAATACATGAATCATGGATGGCTATAATTTCAAACCTAATGTTTAATAATGGCAGAGTGATTTTAAAGTATGCTAATAAACATTTTGGAAGCATGTATTCTATGAAGATGGTACTGTAAACAGATTCATAGTCCTGTATCATCAGTACAGTGAGTATCATTCATATGTTCCTGCTAGTATTTCATAAATGTCATAACATAAATATAAATTTAATATCTGTAATATATAATTCATCTTAAAATTTATTGTCTAATTCATATCAAGAATAATCTGGGGAATTTTGGTAAAATGTGTTCTAAACCTCACTCCCAACCTCTGAGAGCATTTAGGAGTATGTGTGTGTCAGGATGTTTTTCTGTGAATAATAAAGCCCCATCATTATTTTCGTACCTTTATTCTAATCTACTTTGTTGGTGTGAAGCAAAAGTAATAACTATTACCAACTAATCCTTAGAGAAAGAAGATACACTTAAAATCAGTACAGTATTTGGTTCTAAGACCCTCCTCCAGGTGAATCTTGAGGTGGTCTGTGGGCTCCAATTTATAGATGGATTATTGGATTACTACTACTATATTTGAAAGCCAGGGAGAATTTACTAGTTCTTCTAAAAACTAAAAGGAAATGGTCATGACCAAGTCTTACTATATAATCAAGGCTAGATGGCTGTTCTTAATGCAGTAAAACATAATTCATGCTTCCAAGTTTAAGTAAGATCAAAGGTATTTTAATTTTTAATGCACCAGGGGAAGTGAACCCAGAAATGGAAGGACGGTAGCTACACATTATGCACATCACATCACTGTCAGGGTCACATATCCTCTCATGTGTTCAGCTTTCTTACAGACACATCAAAGGTTGCAGAGAAGCTCAATAAAACTAAATCAAAAGATAATTGGAACAGTGACTACGTGAGTAACTTGTCAACCCATCTTTTTCCAAAGCCAGGTCGGTTTATATAGTGCATGCATCATAGTCGTATGAAATGGTGTCTTGGTGCATTCTTCTCGAAGGGCTGTGGCAGGAGCTTTAAAACTACTAGCAGATCACACAGGTCATCTTATTCACAGACAAACTGTACAACTAGAACTATTAATGGTTCCTTTTAAGTTCAAATGAAACTGTCACAAGACAGACTTGATGTATTTTATATATACTAGGAAATTTTAGAAATAGCCATTTATTATTTGGATTAAATGTGTGATTTGTTCTGGAATACAGAATACAATTTTCAGTTTATAGCCAGTCTTCACATGAGCAGATTCCTATCACTGCAAGACACAGGAGTTCATAAATAAAATTCTACTCAAGTAGGCAGGACTAACAAGTCAACAAAATCTCAGGATTACATAGTTCTCTTCACCAAAGATGAGTCTCTCGGATTTCAGCAATAATTTGACTGGCTCCTTGTAATGCCTGCATTAAAGAAAATGATAAAAGTTGTAAATGTTTAAATTATAATACCAAAAAATCTGAATTAATATCAGATAATCTCTCCACTTTATATGTGGTTGATTCATATCTTCTCTGAAATTTGAATCGAATCAAGTGCCAACAGAGTAATATTTAGCCATCATACAAAGACTATATATATATATCTCTCTCCAAAAAATAAATAATAAATGTTTATACCTACAACCCAAATAAGAGAATTTTTTTTTAAATTCCCAGTTTACCTTTAGCATATCAGCTGCTTCTTTCCTACGCTGTGCCATGTCCTCGGATTCAGTCAGAAGATCATCCAATAAGGATGATTTATACAGCTGTCCTACTAACTCACTCTGAAGAGTATCTTTCACATGATTAACCAAAAAATGCATTACTGCCTTTGGCACACTGAAAAACAATCAAATAATCCATTTCTTTGAGAATAAAAACCTAAATTTAAAAAAATACATATATTTTCAAAATGACTAAGAAATTATCCAGCAGTACTCTAGTCTGATTTATATATATAATACTAACCTGTCTTGAATATTCTTTCTGACAATAAGAAAGTATGATTTGATGAGTCGTTCAATAACTTCACAATCTCGCTGTTCACGGGCAGACAGTTTTCGTGCAACAGGAACTGGCTAAGTTGGGTGAGGGGGAGAACAAATTTACTGTTGTGCCATTTTGAAATGACAACACGTAACAGTGCGTTTTTGAGATACCAGTTCCTTCTGTCTTTTAAAATGCTTTCTTGGTAATTTGGTTCTTTGTCCTCAACCAAATTCTACAGCTTACCACATCCAGCAAATTCACAGCGTGGCCTTTTTGTGGACTGGCTGGCATAATTGGAATTGGTTTTGATTTTTCCTCAGCTAGTAACTCCTCAGCTTTTGAAGTTTTCAGCATCCCTCTCCAGTTGCCTGTTGTTGGTTCTTGAACAGCATCTCCAACCCCACCACCTCCAGATGCAACCTGAAAAAAACATGTTCCAAGACATGTACCAATCATATCAAACTGGCATTATCCAAACAAAGTTAATTTTTTTTTTTATAGGAGTCAAGGAGAATACCCATCTAGTACCCATCTGGAGTTTAATCTATTCAGAGATAGCAGGGTCAGAAAGAGATGGTGACTGGCATGTGCAACTGGACCCCGAGCTGTCTAAGTAGGAGGTTCTGTTCTAAATTGCTGGCAAGGCCTCAGCCAGGATATCTTAAATTCCTTTTTTATTACTTGCTAACTTTTCAAAGTTTTTCCTCCTCTCTAACCTCTAACACTAGAGATTGTGGAGAAAATATGAGCTAGCCTTTAAAACAAGACTGACCATTAAAAGCACAAGGAAAGCCAAAACTGCTATTCACATTATTTCTTCAAAATAACTTTAAACACTGTTAGAAGATCATCCAATAAGGATGATTTATACAGCTGTCCTACTAACTCACTCTGAAGAGTATCTTTCACATGATTAACCAAAAAATGCATTACTGCCTTTGGCACACTGAAAAACAATCAAATAATCCATTTCTTTGAGAATAAAAACCTAAATTTAAAAAAATACATATATTTTCAAAATGACTAAGAAATTATCCAGCAGTACTCTAGTCTGATTTATATATATAATACTAACCTGTCTTGAATATTCTTTCTGACAATAAGAAAGTATGATTTGATGAGTCGTTCAATAACTTCACAATCTCGCTGTTCACGGGCAGACAGTTTTCGTGCAACAGGAACTGGCTAAGTTGGGTGAGGGGGAGAACAAATTTACTGTTGTGCCATTTTGAAATGACAACACGTAACAGTGCGTTTTTGAGATACCAGTTCCTTCTGTCTTTTAAAATGCTTTCTTGGTAATTTGGTTCTTTGTCCTCAACCAAATTCTACAGCTTACCACATCCAGCAAATTCACAGCGTGGCCTTTTTGTGGACTGGCTGGCATAATTGGAATTGGTTTTGATTTTTCCTCAGCTAGTAACTCCTCAGCTTTTGAAGTTTTCAGCATCCCTCTCCAGTTGCCTGTTGTTGGTTCTTGAACAGCATCTCCAACCCCACCACCTCCAGATGCAACCTGAAAAAAACATGTTCCAAGACATGTACCAATCATATCAAACTGGCATTATCCAAACAAAGTTAATTTTTTTTTTTATAGGAGTCAAGGAGAATACCCATCTAGTACCCATCTGGAGTTTAATCTATTCAGAGATAGCAGGGTCAGAAAGAGATGGTGACTGGCATGTGCAACTGGAACCCCGAGCTGTCTAAGTAGGAGGTTCTGTTCTAAATTGCTGGCAAGGCCTCAGCCAGGATATCTTAAATTCCTTTTTTATTACTTGCTAACTTTTCAAAGTTTTTCCTCCTCTCTAACCTCTAACACTAGAGATTGTGGAGAAAATATGAGCTAGCCTTTAAAACAAGACTGACCATTAAAAGCACAAGGAAAGCCAAAACTGCTATTCACATTATTTCTTCAAAATAACTTTAAACACTGTTGAACTGTGATCTCTCTGAAAGTTCAATGAACTCATGTCTCCAAAAGTTAAGACTTTATATATTTCTCAAGTCAGTTTATGTTCCTTATAGTCACAGGGTAAAAGTAGGAATCCTTTAATTAACAGAAACAAGAACACACTCATGATTTTATGAGTTTGCAAGCATGCTTGTGTGTGTGTGTGTGTTGTGTCCAGCTCTTTGTGACCCCATGGACCACTGCCCACCAGGCTCCTCTGTCCATGGGATTCTCTAGGCAAGAATACTGGAGTGGGTTGCCATTTCCTCTGCCAGGGGATCTTCCCGACTCAGGGATCAAACCTGCATCTCCTGCATTGGCAGGTGGATTCTTTACCACTGAGCCACCTGGAAGGCCCAATAATGACATTAAGCTGCCTAAAATGTGGAATATGACAAACCCATGAGAAAGGATCTGCTAAAAGAAATCTAGTGTTGTCATTAATCGCAAGTGCTTTTGCACCTTCTTAGGATATCTGTTAATCTTGATTTATAAAAGAAAAATGACTGTTTAAGGTAACAGGGAACACTAATTTATCAATATTTAAGACATGTTTTTAGATATTCTTTAAGATTTTACAATCTAAAATGAAAATAAAATGGCATTCAGAATTATAGAAATAAAAATGACTTTATACAAATTTAACAGTGTTATAGCAATTGTTAAATGTTTTTTATATCATTCTGATTCAAAACACGACCCAAAATTTGTCTCTAAAATATGTATTAAAGATGATGTTTATCAATATATAGGTGGAATATTTATATACTACTTTTAAAATGAGTAATTGTATTTCTAAATGCCCGTTAACTATACATTAGTGATAGATCTACATATGAAATCTTAAGGAGAGAGTGAGCAAATTCAAGCTGAAGCCATGAGTAAAATAAAAAGCAGTGATTTAAATGGTTCTCTTAAAATCTTAGTATAGTGGGCTAAGAGAAGATAAGACATTTAATTATAAGGTTTTATCTGAGGTTCAGAATCTTAAACCTGGACAATAAATAAGGAAAGGTGCTGAATGGCAAAAATAAAAATAAGAATGGGTCTGAATAACTTAAAAATTATTTTATCAAGAACTGGCAACAGTCTCAAACTCTCACAGTCCCCCTGTATGCTCTGAATTTGCTTAAGCTGTTGAGGCACATGCTAAGCTACATATTTAGGGTGATAAGTGCATAAGAAAGAAGTGACAAGTGCATAAGAAAGCGTAAGAAAGAAGCCTAAGAGGACTATCTATTAGCACTGGACAGATCTCAGAACCTTTAAAGAGGAAAAGTCCAAAAGTACAATTTTCACTTCCTACCAAAATATTAAATTCAACACTATTCTTGAAGGTAATAGAAAATGGTGAGAAACGCTGTTATTATTTAAAACAATGTTAAAACTAGAATTAATACCATCTTAGAGGTTAGTTGAATAGGAGAAACAATAAACATAACAAAGACAATGAGAGATAGATGCCACTGTTACAAACAAGTTCTTCAATGGTATTGAAGACAAGTGTTTCTGAAAACCAGGGGTACCAACATTTTCGTTGTGAAGAAAGACTCACATTTTTAGTTTCTCTTCTGCTGTCCTGAATTAACTGTTAAAAGATATGTTAAAACATGCAGTTTAACAACCAAAATTTAAATACCAATGGCTTGAAATTCAAAAAGTGCAGGATAATTTCCTCTTTAAATTCTTTTTCTGTGTGCATCTTCTATATTGCAAGCAAAAGCATGTTAACAAATTTATGTTATGAAGTATACACTGTTAAATGATTTAAAATTTCTATTAGACTAAAATTTGATCTGAGCATAATATCCCATATTAATATTCTGCTATTCAGTGTATTGTTTCCAGATGATTGTGTTGCACCAAATTAGGCATGCAGGCTTAGATTAAGAACCAGAACAGACCTTGCCATCAGCCTCAGCAGAAGCAGCAGGGGAGGGCTCCTGGGAGGCAGGTGCCAAAGCACTTGGAACTTTAGAAGACTAAAGGCAAANGATTCTTTACCACTGAGCCACCTGGAAGGCCCAATAATGACATTAAGCTGCCTAAAATGTGGAATATGACAAACCCATGAGAAAGGATCTGCTAAAAGAAATCTAGTGTTGTCATTAATCGCAAGTGCTTTTGCACCTTCTTAGGATATCTGTTAATCTTGATTTATAAAAGAAAAATGACTGTTTAAGGTAACAGGGAACACTAATTTATCAATATTTAAGACATGTTTTTAGATATTCTTTAAGATTTTACAATCTAAAATGAAAATAAAATGGCATTCAGAATTATAGAAATAAAAATGACTTTATACAAATTTAACAGTGTTATAGCAATTGTTAAATGTTTTTTATATCATTCTGATTCAAAACACGACCCAAAATTTGTCTCTAAAATATGTATTAAAGATGATGTTTATCAATATATAGGTGGAATATTTATATACTACTTTTAAAATGAGTAATTGTATTTCTAAATGCCCGTTAACTATACATTAGTGATAGATCTACATATGAAATCTTAAGGAGAGAGTGAGCAAATTCAAGCTGAAGCCATGAGTAAAATAAAAAGCAGTGATTTAAATGGTTCTCTTAAAATCTTAGTATAGTGGGCTAAGAGAAGATAAGACATTTAATTATAAGGTTTTATCTGCGGTTCAGAATCTTAAACCTGGACAATAAATAAGGAAAGGTGCTGAATGGCAAAAATAAAAATAAGAATGGGTCTGAATAACTTAAAAATTATTTTATCAAGAACTGGCAACAGTCTCAAACTCTCACAGTCCCCCTGTATGCTCTGAATTTGCTTAAGCTGTTGAGGCACATGCTAAGCTACATATTTAGGGTGATAAGTGCATAAGAAAGAAGTGACAAGTGCATAAGAAAGCGTAAGAAAGAAGCCTAAGAGGACTATCTATTAGCACTGGACAGATCTCAGAACCTTTAAAGAGGAAAAGTCCAAAAGTACAATTTTCACTTCCTACCAAAATATTAAATTCAACACTATTCTTGAAGGTAATAGAAAATGGTGAGAAACGCTGTTATTATTTAAAACAATGTTAAAACTAGAATTAATACCATCTTAGAGGTTAGTTGAATAGGAGAAACAATAAACATAACAAAGACAATGAGAGATAGATGCCACTGTTACAAACAAGTTCTTCAATGGTATTGAAGACAAGTGTTTCTGAAAACCAGGGGTACCAACATTTTCGTTGTGAAGAAAGACTCACATTTTTAGTTTCTCTTCTGCTGTCCTGAATTAACTGTTAAAAGATATGTTAAAACATGCAGTTTAACAACCAAAATTTAAATACCAATGGCTTGAAATTCAAAAAGTGCAGGATAATTTCCTCTTTAAATTCTTTTTCTGTGTGCATCTTCTATATTGCAAGCAAAAGCATGTTAACAAATTTATGTTATGAAGTATACACTGTTAAATGATTTAAAATTTCTATTAGACTAAAATTTGATCTGAGCATAATATCCCATATTAATATTCTGCTATTCAGTGTATTGTTTCCAGATGATTGTGTTGCACCAAATTAGGCATGCAGGCTTAGATTAAGAACCAGAACAGACCTTGCCATCAGCCTCAGCAGAAGCAGCAGGGGAGGGCTCCTGGGAGGCAGGTGCCAAAGCACTTGGAACTTTAGAAGACTAAAGGCAAAAAATTCAGGGAAACAAAAATCAAGGATGCCAAAAATGCATTTAGAAACATTCTATAGATATGAATTTTCCCCATGAAAACCAAAAATGGGACATATTGTTTATTTTGCCTTCTTTCCTGTACTACTGTCACTGTTGTCACTTTTGTTTAAGGCTTTGTTCAGATGAATTCCTAAGAAAAGTTCAAATCCAAAAGCTTCATTTTGATTTTTACAAGCTGATAAGATCTTTTCTGGTAACACACTTTTACATAAAAACTGTAATATATGCAACTATTACAGGCAGCTAAAACCTGGTATGCACATATTATCATCTTCCCTCCAAAAAAACCTCTTGTTATAATAAAGTCATTAGTCATTTCAACTAATTTTACAAAGTTGACAGTCACTGAATTCTTCAAAAAGTCTTGATACTTAAAATCCACCTTTAAGCATTTATTCCAATGTATTAAAAATATTTTATCTTTAAATTACTCAAAGCCTGTTCTGAAACTTGCATACCTTTACTCAAAAATGCCAATGGAATATTAATGTGAGAAGAAAAAATTACTCCTAGAACTTAGTAATATTCTGAGGCTTACCAGTCCATCTCTGCATATTGGTTGGGAATATGCTTTAAAAACGTTTTTTACCTTGTCTCGTGATACAGCTGAAGGCAATTCTCTTGCTAGCCTGTTTCTCCTTTGTTCCTGTGAAACACAAGCAAGCATAAGATTCATGATTATCAGAACATAAGAGATGTAAGCTACTAAAAAAAATGTTCAGCTTAGTTGAAAAGTATGGAATAACTAACAGTATATCCTCCCACTGTTGAGACTCATGCTGTAATTATATTTTAAAACAAATAAGAAATCATTTAACCCAATGCTTCTCAATCTTTTTTCTGCCCCAACATACCTGAAGGATAAAAACAACATCAGTAATAGTGGCTTCCTGTACCAAGAATTCCCAAGGGAGGGGCAGTGGACTAGCATCATCTCTGCCTTTCCCACTAGGTTTAGAATCATTGATTTAAACTATTCCTACATAAAAGTGTACATAAGCCTTCAACATACCATATAGAATCTGAAGTACACAGATCACAGAAAACTTAAGCAAAGCCTTTAAAAATCTATCTAACCTGCTGACATTTCTGTTACTTTCACATAATTCTCACAAAACAATAAGAAATACCTGTAAGAATGTTCTGCTTTCTTAATGTTAGAAACTGACAGTCTGTTCTACAACCTGGGTAATTTAACAGACTGATCACCTGCCACTCTTCTAATTTGTTGACATCATCAATGTAATTCTGGTACCAAACTAAAGAAACTGTAAATTCAAACCAATAGTACCTACTGTATGTCAAGCGCTATAACAGGTGCAAGACTATGAAAATATAGAAGGACGAAGGTGTTAATACTGGCTCACAAGCAGCATCAAATACAACAGAAAAACATTTAAATTAAATGCAGTCAAAACGCTCCTGAGTAGAAAGCATTTCATGAACACTCAGACTTGCAAAAAAGGTGTAAGTTAACAAAGCTTCACAATGATGTTTTTGGGTAAGAAAATTTTGTAACAAATTATACTAACTGTTCACTATAAAAAACATAGCAAACGATAAAAATACATGGATTTTTAACAATCTTCAGAATTACAAGTTAGCATTTAAATGTACGTTTTGAAGAAGGACACAAAGCAAAAAGCAGAGGAATCAAGAGACCAGAAATTTTCCTGCTAGTCTATTACCAACCATTACCAACTGGTTATGACCTTAGCCGGCCCTGGAGAGCTGGCTTACTTGCTTTGTTAACAAGTTACTAACTCTCAGCCCTGGTTTCCTATTCTATTAACATTACCTTTATAAGGTTGCTCTAAAGATTAAATGAGAGTATCTATGTGTGTGTTCTCTGACACATAGTCATTAAAATCAGAGACATTCACTTGTAAGAAAAATACTGATCTGAAATCATATCATAAATGACCTTGTCAGTATTAGAAAAACTGTTTCAGACACAAATTTTCCTTGAAGGTTTCCATGTTACAATAACTATCTTAACTCCTGTCTTAAAAAGAGTTGTCTACATGCCAATTTTTAACATGATAACTGTTATATAATCCACTTTCTTAAGTGTTTTAAAGTGCCTTACTTATATATGTTTTGGAATTTTTTCTGGCCATGCTACGCAGCTTGCAAGACCTTAGTTCTTCAATCAGAGATTGAAGCTGGGTCACAGCAATTCTCTGGAATTTTTTCTGACAATAGGAGTTACCTCAACTATGCAGCTAAAAAACAGTTCCCTGTACCTGTTAAAGAGAAGGTGCTTTTCCCCTCTAACAGTGTCCAGCAAAATAAGCAGTAAAGTAATAGCTGTTATCAGCTGTGGGTCTTGGGTTCTTCATCTTTTTAACTAAAAGATCCCTTGCACTTCCCAAATTCCATGTTTACGATTTTCTCTCCACCCATGTGCATAAGAGAAAATTTGATACAGAAGAGAAACAGGTCTTCCTGGACTATGAAACAACAGAAAATTTTACTGTTTTGTATTAAAATGGCAGAGAAAAAAATGCATCCAGATAAATCATTCTATCCATCAGCCGTGGCTCCTTCTGAGTTCTTATGCAACCTATAACATTAACCTCAAATGGAAAAAAGAAAGGATCCATGAAATGCAGCAACCACAGTAGTGGCGAAACAGTACTGTTTTTCCAAATACACTATAATTTAGGTAATTCTTGGATTGTTTCCTTCAAAGCTTTCAGAATCAAGTAAAAACAAGTTTCAACATCCACTGTTTTACACACTTCAGTCTAATAAACTGCAACAACAAACTGAAATGGAACCAGGCAGTCCTTCAAATACAAATACCAGATCAATGAGCCCCAGATCCTCTCTGAGTTACAGTTTCATAAGCAGAAAATAAGAATAATGCCTCCAGGGGGTTTTGAGGATTAAATTTAAGAAAACAATGTAATGTCCTCAGCATAATTCTTGGAATGTGACAATAAATAAGGTACATAAATGTCTTATAGTTTATTCCTTGCTCAATAAATTTGGTATAATTGATCTAAAACAGATTTTCTCTCTCAAAAAACAAATTCAAATTGTATTTACCTCTATATTATTGTTCATTAACCCACAAGCATCAGCAAAGTCTGGATGTTTTGTGTTGATATAAGCCAATTCAATTGCCACTAAGTTATGGACCTAGAAAAAAATAAAATTAGGTTATATACAATATTATGCCAACCTAATTTTAATTTAGGAAACATATAAACTTATTTAACAGATAAATTCTGAAAGAACATACAGGAAACATGCCTAAATAAATATTTGATAATTATACTCCAACTGATAAATCTTATACCAAATAATAATTTGCTCTCTCTTTTAAATTATTTATATTTCAGCATCTAAGACTGCATTTCTGACACTGAAGTAGATAGAATTATACTGTTGGGGTGGGGGAAAGTTATCTACTTGATGCGTATTTAACTTCCAAGCAACTTTCCTATATAAAAACCTAAGATCATCCACTATTCCATGTCTAAAGTTCAGGTTCAATAATAAAACATTACAGAATCAGATATAAGGTAAAGATGTTAACTTTACTTGGGTAAAGGATACATTTAAAGGCCTGAACTAACCTACTTGATTAGCCCTAATTATGAAGCACCTAGTTTAAATATATGTAGTTCAAAATCCTAATTGGGACAATAATCAAAAAGTAAAGTTGAAATTAATTACTCTAGCATTATACAGAGATTAAACTAAGTCCTTCATTTCACTGTCCTGACAAATCTCAGATATCAGAACAGCACTAAAAGATCAAAACCAGTGAAAATGATTTATTTCACTGAAATTCTGATGACTCTCGTATCAGTGGGTAGAGTCCAAGATCAGGCTAATCATGTTCTCACTCATCTCAATTCATGCTTCTGCTTGCCAGGGAAACAACTAAGCAGCAGCACTTACATCCTATACTCCAAGGGTGGTTTTGTACTTGTAAAGTAAATGTAAGTAAATGTCTATTGGGGCTCACCACCCTGAGTTTGTACTTGTAAGGTAAATGTAAGTAAATGTCTATTGGGGCTCCCCACCCTGAGTTTGTACTTGTAAGGTAAATGTAAGTAAATGTCTATTGGGGCTCACCACCCTGAGCCAAGGACCCAAATGCACTTTTAGAGACCAGAAAGGAAAAAAAGGAACAGTCAACAATTAGAGGCAATATGGACAATTTCAAAAGCTTATCTCATATTTATGCCAATTTCAGGATTTTATTTTTAAGGATAGCAGCCATGATATTATGACATTAGGTCATCAAACAAGCAAGCTGCACAAAGAGCCAAATTTTCCTGACATACATCAAAGTTAAAAAATAACTTGTTATAAAAAGGCTCAGTTTAACCAGGGCTGAAGATAAAACCAACTTTCCATTAGATCAGTGCTGCTATATATATTTGTGCTCAGCCGTGTCTGACTCTGTGGATGTGAAGTAAGTCGAGCTACAAAATGGAAAAAATTAAATGGCTAGGCTTAAAAAAAACCCTTGTCTATTATGTTACGTATGATGAGCGCACTGTATTAGAAAAAAAGTATTATTTAGTTTACATCCAGTCAAGAAAGAGTTTTTTAAGGTAGTATTTTAATAGATTGATGTAACCTCTAGCATTAGTGATTCTACGTAATTGCCAGGATGTGACTTGAAGACATTTTATCAAAGGTATCCTAATAATCCCTAAAGGTAGCTGAAATTAAAAATTATGAACAGGAAACTAATTACTATTGAGTGTCTACTTATGTTTTGGACACTCTACTGTGAGAAATTTGCAAATGGTATCTCTTTGAACCTTCCCAAAATACCTGAGAGCTATTATATTAGTCTGTTTTACAATCAGGAAACTTACTAAGTGATACATTTACCAAAGTCACATGGCTGGTGAAAGCAGAGCCAGATTCAAATGAAGATCTTAGTCCAAAACCTTTATAAAATCGGAAGCATTGAAGCTGCCGTGAGGTCTGGGGTTCTACTCCCAGTTCATCCACAAACTAGGTGTAATGTGCGTTTAAATGATTCCTAACATCTTTGGTCTCAAACCTTTTAAAATGAAAATGTTACTAACTGATGTCTTTATACTTGTCTGCTTCTAATCACACGTCTTTCTCCCTCACCCCTACTTTTTTTTTTTAATTCCCGTTATCTCTTTTCAAGGCAAGCAAGTGTTATAAAAGTGTTGTATTTGTAGATGGTTACGCTCCAATTTAGTTTCCTGTCCATGGATAAAATACACAGTTGATTAAGACACATGTATTTTGACCTGTTACTTAAAGTACTGCTTTTGACTGGTTAACGGTAATAATGCGGCCTATGTTATTCAAACATTGCTTACTTAAAAGTCACACAGTTTGAATCTTGGCTGAATTACTTAATACGTGACCTTGGGTAAATTAATCTCTCTGGGCCTTCCTTCCTTTGTTATAAAATGAGATAATACCTACTGCATACAATTATTGTGAAAATTAAATAAAACAGATCACGTCAAGCATTATAGACAGTTCCTGGTGCCATCATCATCAATTTTAGGCTATCACTGTCATCCTCCTCACCATCCAAAGTACTTAGTACCACAGTTTACTTTAGTTGAAACAGTTTTGTTAATTTTTTCAACCTTAGGAGCCAGCTAGATATTAACAAAAGAATGTATCTGATTCATTCAGTGATGACTATGCTTTCCTTCAAAAGAAATACCCCTCTCTGGCTAATAGAAATGGAACAATATATCTTGTCCAGACTTTAAACAGGTAACATTTTTTACCTTTTGGAAAATGAGATGTTTTTGGTTTGCCAATAGCTATCTGAGATCTTTGATTACATTTTTAATCCTTACATTTTTATAATGTGCTTGTCTATAAAATTTCACTTTTTGTTTCTTGTACAGTAGGTTCTTACAATGTATTTATTTTTATTGAGTTGTGCCCAGTCATGTCTGACTCATTGCAGCCCCATGGACTGTAGCCTGCCAGGCTTCTCTGTCCGTAAGATTTCCAGGCAAGAATATTGCAGTGGGTTGCTACTACTACTCCAGGGGATCTTCCCAACCCAGGGATCAAACCTGTGTCTCTTGGGTCTACCTGCATTGGCCGGCATAATCTTTACCATTGCACTACCTGGGAAGTCCATATATATAATAAAGCAAACCTGAATACAATCCTCAACAATAAACTTCTGCTGGCTATTTTTAGGAAAATGTGGCTGCAGGCTAACAATAACTAAAATATGAGGAAAAATGCCTTTTATACCAGAACTAAGAAGTTCCTTTGAAATAAAACTGAAATTCACTTTTTTCTTTTAAATACACTGGGAAACATTATGCCTAAATTCATGAAGTACACAAAATGATTTATTAACAGTGACTACAATGATTTATGAAATAATAGCTCACCATTTCATTTGTAACAGGCAACCGTTTACGAAGAAGACAAGTCACTACTTCAACTATGGCATCATGAAGTTTAGGGAACCGCAACAACTCCTATATATGATGGAAGTAAGAAACAGTGTTTGGTTTGAAGGAAAATTAATCACTGAAATACTAAACCAGATTTGGAAGCTATATTTAACTATACTATTACAAATATCACTTTTAGATAAGGAACTAAAATTTTAACTTTTAGCCCGTCTTCTCTATTTCCTCCTGCCCCTTGAAACCATCACCTCATGTCTTTTAATACCTAATCAGAAACCTGTTACATTTCTCAATACCTGTGTACTATAATTGCTACAGTGCTGAATGATCCTTTGCATTTCTTCATGAACCAGTTCCACACAACGGAGGCTGGGCTCTTCCAGACGTTTGATTTGCCGTTTGACCAGTAACTCAAATGAAACTTCAGGCACAAACAAAGCAGGACGAGGACCCTAAAAAGATAAAATTATGAGCTCTTATAGCTACATATAATTTTGGTTCTTTCCTAAGGTTAAAATAAATCACATTTTTGGGTATTTTTTCATGAAAAGTACTTCCTAATTTCAAGAATAAGAGCAAGATAACAAACTGTACCATTCATTAAAAAAAATATATGGATTAAAAAATAATCTTTAACCTCATTTCAAAAAATTCTAAAAGTTAAGCATACTCACAGTTGCATTTCTAATGGCAGTCAAAATGTCAATAGTGTTAAGGCCACCAAGAGGGTCAACAGATTCTAAGGTTCGCCCAAAAGTCTCATGGAAAATATAACATATTCGAGCACCACCACATCTGAAAGGCAATGAAATATATGATTTCTAGTATTACTAAAAGGGAAAGACACTACAAACTAGAAGTCTTTCTGTAAGCATTAAGATGATGGAAAACTACATTTAGACCATTTCCATGTATTCTCAACTGTATTATGAACCAATTACTCATCTTTTTAATGGGGAAAGGAGTCATTTCACAAAAGGCATTCATATATGCATGTGCACGTGCATACACAGAGTAAACTGTACTGTCAGAAAACATCAGTTAACTAAGAACGACTAAACATTTTTCTCTGCTCTAGTTTTCAACTAGACCACGCACTCCTTAAGGATATTTTCCAGTGGTCATGTATGGATGTGAGAGTTGGACTATAAAGAAAGCTGAGCGCAGAAGAATTGATGCTTTTGAACTGTGGTGCTGCAGAAGACTCTTGAGAGTCCCTTGGACTGCAAAGAGATCCAACCAGTCCATCTAAAGGAGATTAGTCCTGGGTGTTCATTGGAAGGACTGATGTTGAAGCTGAAACTTCAATACTTTGGCCACCTGATGCAAAGAGCTGACTCATCTGAAAAGACCCTGATGCTGAGAAAGATTGAGGGCAGGAGGAGAAGGGGACAACAGAGGATGAGATGGTTGGATGGCATCACCAACACAATGGACATGGGTTTGGGTGAACTTCGGGAGTTGGTGATGGACAGGGAGGCCTGGTGTGCTGTGGTTCATGGGGTCGCAAAGAGTCGGACGTGACCGAGCAACTGAATTAACTAATTTCTGTTTATTCACAATCTAGAGTAGAGATCAGTGAACTTTTTCTATGAAAGGCCAGTAAAATACTTTCAGACTTTTCAGGCCTTTGTCACAACTCGCCAATTCTGCCATTGAGCACAAAAGCAACCACAGACTGTATGTAAACAAATAAGCATAGCTATGTTCCTGTAAACTTACACACACTAAAATTTGAACTTTATATATACACTACATAAAAAATTCTTTGAATTTTTTTTCAACCATTTAAAAAATGTAAAAATGATTCTTAGTCAATGGGCTTATCCTGCTTTAAACAAATTAAATCTCTAGGCCTACATACTGGATACCTTGTGTTTCCTGTCTTAATGACTAGAAATCCTGGTATTATCTTTTATTTTTTTCATTCAAGTCCAGTTGAAACTTTACAAATATGGTATATCTCCCCAAATTATTTGTTCTTCTCTATTTTTACCATCACTATTCACTACTTTCTTACAGTAGCCTAGGCAGAAGGTACCAGCCTAATAATATACTAAGTGAAATAACCCAGACAGAAAAGGACAAATATTGTATAATTCTCCTTATATGAAATATCTAGAATAGGGAAATTCACATAGACAGAAAGTCAGAGGTTACCATGGGCTAGGAGAAGAGAGGAAGACAGGTATCATTGTTTATTTGATACAGAGTTTGTTGGGATGATGAAAACCTTGGAAATAGATACTGTTTGATGGTTGTACAATATTGTGAATATACCTAGTAGTATGTATTATACTTTAAAACAGTTAAAATTACCAGTAACTAGTCTCTCTGCCTCCAACCTTTACCTTCTCCAAATAGTTTCCATGATGACCAGAATTACCCTTCTAAAGTAGGGAACTCCTGTGACCAAAAATGTTTTCATTTTTTTATAGTAGGAAACTCTTCAAACTCTGACATATTACACTTTCCACAGTCTTGCTCTTATTAGACACCTTTCCTGCCTTACTTCCTGTTATAACCCATCACTGTACCTGCCATTTTCCAAATTCACCCTGAACTATTCTTTGCTATTCCAAAGCCTAAAATACCCTTCTACTTACTGCTTACGGCCTTCCCCATATCCTATTCACAGCCCAACCCAAATGCATTCCTAACTATGGAGCTCTCCCAATCCTTGAAAGAGATATAAATGGTCTCTCTTCAATGTTCTAATGAGGCTTGATTAAATAATTACAAAGATATAAATATTCTATGGAGTTAACTCACACAGAGGGCTACCAGGGTCACATGAAAGTACGTAGAACTGTACACCCACCCACACACATGAACTGTAACTGGTGAAATCTGAATAAACTTTGTGGATTGTACCAATGTCCGTTTTCTTGCTTTGTTATTGTACTACAGATATGCACGATGTCAGTGGTCGGAGAGGTGGGGTGAATGGTGAATGGGACCTCTCTGTACATTTATCTGCAACTTGCTAGAAATCTATAGTTATTTTTCAAAACTAAAAGGCTTTTTAAAGGTGAGAGTTCAGAGAAATATATTCTTATATATTGCTACTAGTAAAACAATACAATCTACTACTAATATCCCAGGTGGCACTAGTGGTAAAGAACCTGCCTGCCAATGCAGGAGGATATTTGAGACCTCCTAACATATTGGAGGACGTTAGAGATCTAGGTTTGATCCCTGGGTCAGGACGATCTTCTGGAGGTAGGCATGGCAACCCACTCCAGTATCTTTGCCTGGAGAATCCCCTGGACAGAGGAGCCTGGCAGACTACAGTCCATAGAGTCACAAAGAGCAAGACATGACTGAAGCAACTTAGTATGCACTACTAATAGAGCAATGATAAAAGACTTTGACGATGTGATATACCTTTTAATCTAGTAATTCTACTTCTAGAAATTTACCCTAAGAATTTACTTGGATACATGCTCCAAAGATAGTCCATCACAACACTGTATATATTTGTGTATAACTGAAAGCAAACTATCAAGAGTAGGGGACTCATTGAACAAGTCTAAAAAGTAAAATACTATGTAAATCTTAAGGTTGAAAATACAAATATGCAATTTCTACTAGTTGTTTCTGACAAGTTGATTTAAAGAAATGATTCTGTACCATCTGATTTTTAAAGATGTGTATTATAGGCATTTATATGTTTTATAAATACATAGAAAAATGTCTAGATTAATGCCAAATGATAGGGATTATTTCTGGATGATGGAATTAAAAGGAATTTTATCCTTACACTTTACCCTTTTTACTTATCTGCATTTTTTTATTTTTTCATGAACAATGTTGTTGTCCATATTAAGAAACAAACTTTTTTAAATTAGAAAATGTTACGCTTATCAATTAAAGTCTT
>SJYX01012925.1:321958-343996 GCA_006410675.1 Oreotragus oreotragus
GAAAGTTATGACCAACCTAGACAGCATATTCAAAAGCAGAGACATTACTTTGCCAACAAAGGTCTGTCTAGTCAAGGCTATGGTTTTTCCAGTAGTCATGTATGGATAAGAGAGTTGGACTATAAAGAAAGCTGAGTGCCAAAGAATTGATGCTTTTGAACTATAATATTGGAGAAGACTATTGAGAGTCCCTTAGACTGCAAGGAGATCCAACCAGTCCATCTAAAGGAGATCAGTCCTGAGTGTTCATTGGAAAGACAGATGCAGAAGCTGAAACATCAATACTCTGGCCACCTGATGCAAAGAGCTGACTCATTTGAAAAGACCCTGATGCTGGGAAAGATTGAAGGCAGGAGGAGAAGAGGACAACAGAGGATGAGATGGTTGGATGGCATCACTGACTCAATGGACATGAGTTTGGGTAAACTCTGGGAGTTGGTGATGGACAGGAAGGCCTGGTGTGCTGCGGTCTGTGGGGTTGCAAAGAGTCGGACACGACTGAGCAACTGAACTGGACTGAAGTAGTTTGGATGGTGAGGAGGATGACAATGATAGCCTAAAACTGAAAGCTTGATGTGATCTGTTTTATTTAATTCTCAAAACAATTCCATGTAATAGGTATTGTCTCATTTTATAACAAAGTAAAGAAGGCCCAGAGATTAATTTACCCAAGGTCACATATTAAGTAATTCAGCCAAGATTCAAACTGTGTGACTTTTAAGTAAGCAATGTTTGAATAACATAGGCTGCATTATTACCATTAACCACAGTCAAAAGCAGTACTCTTAAGTAACAGGTCAAAATACATGTGTCTTAATCAACTGTGTATTTTATCCATGGACAAGAAACTAAATTGGAGCATAGCCATCTACAAATACAACACTTTTATAACACTTGCTTGCCTTGAAAAGAGATAACGGGAATTAAAAAAAAAAAGTAGGGGTGAGGGAGAAAGACATGTGATTAGAAGCAGACAAGTATAAAGACATCAGTTAGTAACATTTTCATTTTAAAAGGTCTGAGACCAAAGATGTTAGGAATCATTTAAACCCACATTACACCTAGTTTGTGGATGAACTGGGAGTAGAACCCCAGACCTCATGGTAGTTTCAGTGCTTCCGATTTTACAAAGGTTTTGGACTAAGATCTTCATTTGAATCTGGCTCTGCTTTCACCAGCCATGTGACTTTGGTAAATGTATCACTTAGTAAGTTTCCTGATTGTAAAACAGACTAATATAATAGCTCTCAGGTATGCTGGGAAGGTTCAGAGATACCATTTGCAAATTTCTCACAGTAGAGTATCCAAGGAGCCGGACACCACTGAGTGACTTCACTTTCACTTTTCACTTTCATGCATCAGAGAAGGAAATGGCAACCCACTCCAATGTTCTTGCCTGGAGAATCCCAGGGACAGGGGAGCCTGGTGGGCTGCCATTTATGGGGTCGCACAGAGTCGGACACGACTGAAGCGACTTAGCAGCAGCAGCAGCAGCAGCAGAGTGTCCAAAACATAAGTAGACATTCAATAGTAATTAGTTTCCTGTCCATAATTTTTAATTTCAGCTACCTTTAGGTATTATTAGGATACCTTTAGTAAATGTCTCCCAAGTCAGATCCCGGCAATTGCATAGAATCATTAATGCTAGGGGTTCCACTGATCTATTAAAATACTACCACCTTAAAAAACTCTTTCTTGACTGGATGTAAACTAAATAATACTTTTTTCTAATACAGTGCGCTCATCATATGTAACATAATAGACAGGGATTTTTTTTTTAAGCCTAGCCATTAAATTTTTTCCATTTTGTGGCACTGCTTACTTCATAAACATTTTTTGTTTAAAAGTATCTACAAGAGGTTTTAGTGAATATATTTTCTTCCTTTAGAGCAATGAATTCTTTAACAATACCAAGATTATAGTAAAAGGGGAAAATATAGGGACAGTATCACATTTCAGACTCAATCAAAAACTTTACATTTGCTTTTAAATGAGAATGCTGCGATCTTGATTGCTCACCTGTTAACTACTCCAATTATTCCCAGTTTGACTGGTATGACCCTTCCCATCAATACATCCATGGCATCAGTACCCGCATCCATGAGATCAAGTTTAGTGATTACAGCTAGGGTTCTGCGACCTGGTAAATGCAAAAATGAAAAGAAATGACCCATTAAATTAAGCTTTTAAGTATGAATAAAGGAAAATCCTAATTTATAATCCCACCTAACGTTACCTCTGCCATCATTTTGGTAATGTTTCTCTAACCTTTGATTACAAATACTTTTTTAAACTAATTTTAATCATGTTTAATTTTAAAACTTTTTCACATATAATTTTTATTAGCTATTTTTGCCTAGCCTATATAGCAATTTATCCATTTCCATCAAAATTTCTATTTGATACTGTAAGTAAAATAGAAAAGCATTATTAGCTAGAGATATTCCTTTTAAAAATTAAAAACTCCTCTCTGGAGGGCAGATTCACCTCTGTTAACCAAGCATCTCATTAAAAATTAATATACATCCTTACCATCTGGATCTACCTCTCTTGAAATTTTAAGTGCCTCTGATGTTGCCATATCTGTATTAGCAGCAGTGACAGCGAGGATAATGGAATTTGGATTACTGATGAACCGAAGAATGAGCTCTCTGATTTGAAGCTCAATATCTTTAGGTTGATCACCTACAGGCACCTGAACAAAACAGAGATGATCAAGGAACAGGTAATAAAAATAAACTCAGCTTCCCCCCACCATTTAATGCACAGAATATAGGTGTTACTCCATTTACAGATAATTAAAATGAATTTATATACTTCAATGTACATACGAATTTGGTAATATGTAGTATAAGTCTCAAAATGTAACTCCTGCAAATATTAAACATCTGCCATGTTAAGGATTGGTCAGTGTTAACTGTCTAGAGACAAATTCATTCATTCACTCAATTAGCAAATATTTATTGACAACCTACTATATTTCAGGTACTATTCCATATATCAGATTATATCACAGCAGTGAATAAGACGAAGACCAAATTTCCTGCCTTCACTGAGTTTTAGTGAAGAAGGAGGTAATAAACACTTATAAACACAGCATCTAGGTGGTGGTAAGACTATGGAAAAAATAAAGAACAAGAGGCTAAGGAATACTTAGGTTAAAGCTTATACTTTAAACTATTATTTNATATCACAGCAGTGAATAAGACGAAGACCAAATTTCCTGCCTTCACTGAGTTTTAGTGAAGAAGGAGGTAATAAACACTTATAAACACAGCATCTAGGTGGTGGTAAGACTATGGAAAAAATAAAGAACAAGAGGCTAAGGAATACTTAGGTTAAAGCTTATACTTTAAACTATTATTTTAAATTGGATTATGCTTTTAAATAGAGTAATCAGGGAGACCTCACCCAGACAATGACATTTAAGAGAATGACTACAAACTGGAAGAGATAAGGGAGAGGTACAGGCAGCTATCTGGGGGATGAACATTTGAACACAATGGCAGAAGACTGACTGGAGCAAAAGGAATTAGAAGAGTAACAAGAGAGAGATCAGTAGATACTTTAGATCTCTTTAAGAACATAAGCTTTACTCTGAGTGAAATGGGAAGCCTCTAGAAAGAGTCTGAGCCAAAGAATGACACAATCTTATTTTCACTTTAACAGTATCACTCTGGCTGCTAAGTTAATAAATTATGAGGAAGACATTTTAGGAGACTATGGTGGTAATCCAGCTGAGATGACAGTGGCTAGCTCAGGATGGTAGCTATAAATTTGTAAGACATGACAGAGTTCCAGATATACAGGCACACTTTGTTTTATTGCATTTTTCAGATTTTCCATATTGAAGGTTTGTGTCAACAAGAAAGTCTATTGGAGCCAATTTTTCCAATAGCATTTGCTCACTCTGCCTCTGTATCACATTTTAGTAGTTCTTGAAATATTTCAAACCCTCCACCAGCATAAAGATGACATCCAACTCACTGAAGGTTCAGATGGTTAGCATTTTTTTTTAGAAATAAAGTATTTTTTAATTAAGGTATGTACATTGCTTTATTAAACATAATGCTGTACACACCTAACAGATTAGAGTACAGTTAATCCCCGAATAACACAGGGTTAAGGAGCACTGACCCCTTCACGTACTTGAAAATCTGCTTTTGACTCCCCAAAAACTTAACTACAAATATCCTCCTGTTGACTAGAAGCCTTATACCAACAATAGGCAATAACATATATTTTATATGTATTATATACTGTGTTCTTACAATAAAGAAAATGTTGGTAAGAAAACTGTAAGGAAAATACATTTGCAGTGCTATACTCTGTCAATACTTAAGTTTATGTCATCTGTTTACAAGCTATCTCATCTATCAGTACCTACATCAATACTGTCTTATGATACGAAACACTGTTAGCTGTTATACATTACTGACACTAAATACAAAAAATAAAAAGATGATGTGAAAGAGAAATTCATATTTATTTAAAGATATAACAATTCATGCATTGATAATGAAGTAGCAATAAGACTGCTTTATGATAGCCTAGTATAATTGAAATGATTGCTTCACAGTAGTCTAGAATATGCAGCAAAGAATGAATCATTATAAAATGTTTATAGATTCCAGTGTTGAAGTCATATTCATAATACCACACAGAAACCAATTACCTGTGATGATAGGCTGATATGTAGTTTCTCCAATTATAAGTGAAGGCATACTGTAAAGTAATATAATTCTTTGAAAGCAAAGTTATAAAACAGTAAAAAAAAAAAAAAAAACTAACACATTATTTTATATTAAAATATCACTCCTTTATGCTTATGTAGGGCTTTCCTGGTGGTCCAGACAGTAAAGAATCCACCTGCAATGCAGGAGACCTGGTTTGATCCCTGGGTTCAGACAATCCCCTGGAGAAGGGCATGGCAACCCACTCTAGCATTCTTGCCTGGAGAATCCCCATGGACAGAGGAGCCTGGCGGGCTACAGTCCATGGGGTTGCAAAGAGTCAGATGCGACTAAATGACTAAGCACATGCCTATGGAAGGATAGGCTATTCACTTCAATACAAGTCTTGTACATGATGTTCTACATAATGAGTACTTAGGCAATGATGACACAGATGACATAAAAACACACAGTTCTTCCCATATAGTTACTAGATTTCACAAGAAGACACATAAAACAGAACTCGTGATTATTTGCTACTTGTTAAGTGGAAGTGGATCACATTAAGTAGATAAAAGAAGAAGAGGAGGAGCTGGTTTTGCTGTCTCAGGAGTCACAGAGGCAGAAGTGGAGGTGGCCGAAAGCGAGGCAGGAGAGGTAGGCACACAGCGTAACTTGATGGAAATAAATCATAATTCTGTTTGATACTTTTTTTTTTCACTCCAAAAATGTTTCTGTATGGTTCCATTCCTTCTTCAACCAAATCAAAAGTAGTCTTGAATAACTGTAACTTTTCTCACAGAGTGCCTAATGTTGTTATGTTTTCCAGTACAGTTTCTTTTAAATCTTCTTTCCCATCATCTGGGCTTCTCAGGTGGCTTAACATTAAAGAATCTGCTTGCAATGCAGGAGATGCTGGTTCGATCCCTCAGTCAGGAAGATGCACTGGAGGAGGGAATGGAAACCCAATCCAGTATCCTTGCCTTAAGTATCCTATGGACAAAGGAGCCTGGTAGGCTACAGTCTATAAGGTGAGGAAGAGTTGGACACGACTGAAGTGACTGACCACACATGCACACCCCTCATCTGGCACTGTTTCAGAAGCACTCATCTCCATCAAGTCGTCCTCTGTTAATGCCTCTCACGTAGTGTCTACTTTAGCTCTTGGATTTCTATGAGGTCCGTATCTTGAAAGCCTTCACTCATCTAACCCACTTTTTCTTTTTTGGTCGTGTCCACAGTTGCTTTTATGATTTCCTTGATTGGCTCTGTTGTAAATCCTGAAGTCATATATAGCATCTGGACAGAGTTTTCTCCAGCGGGAATTTATTATTTCAGGCTTCACGGCTTTCATGGCTTTTTCAATAACATCTTTAATAGTGTAATCCTTTCCAGACTTTCATGTTCTATCAGGGTTCTCTTCCACAGGAATGACAATCCTTTCCATACAGTTCCGTATGTAATGAGCCTTAAAGGTCCATATGACCCCGATTTAGAGGGTGAATAAGGGACACTGTGTTAGGAGGAAGTAGACCACTTCAACACCTGTGCCCTGGAGCAGTGTCTATACCGAAAGAACTTTAAGTCAGTCCATTACTAGAAAGGTACTTCCTGACTTCAGGGACAAAGCACTGATGGAACCAATCCAGAAAAAGGGTTATCTGTGTCCAGGCCTTCTTGTTGAGCAACCTAAAGACTGGCAGCTGGTGTTTAATCTTTTGCCTTCAAGGATCGAGGGTTAGCAGCTTTATAGATAAGGGCAGTGTCAATCATAAACCCCCTGCACTGAACAAAATAGTAGAGCTGGCCTATCCCTTCCTTCCTTGAATTTTGGTGTTCACTTCTCTTCCTTACTAATAAATGTCCTTTGTGGCACTTTTTTTTTCCAGAATAGGGCACTTTCATCTGCATTAACATTAAAAACCTATTCAGGCAGATATCCTTTCACTTTAATGATTTTCTTAGTGGCATCTGAGACCTCATCTGCTGCCTCCAATTAACTTGACTTTTTTTAAGCAAAACTTTCTAAGATTATTAAACTATCCTTTGCTGGCAATATATAATCCAGTTTTAGATCATTCACCTTCCTGTTGCTTTAAGTTTTCATATATTTAATATGTCTTTTCTCAAATCATGTTAGTTTACAGATATGCCTTTCCTTTAGAAATCCTATACCCAGATAAAAGCTCAAATTTCAATAAAAAGGCATTTAACATAAAGTGCAAGGTTTTCATGCCTCCTGGCATAGCTGCAGCATTGCCTTCATGAATTTCCTTTTTTACAGTACTTCTTAAGCTGGATTCATTCATCTTGAAATGGTGGGCAACCATAGCTGCAGGCCTCAATCTACAGACAGAGTACATCAAGCATTTTAAGTTCTTGTAATGTCATGACTTTTCTCTGCTTGTTGGGAGCTCTTCCAACATCACTAGTGGCACTTCATATGGGTCTCATGGTGTTATTCAGGGTTTACAGTGCTACACTAAACACGATGAAAAAATGCAAGAACCCCAGTTCAGTTCAGTCACTCAGTCATGTCCGACTTGTTGCGACCTCATGGACTGCAGCACCCCAGGCTTCCCTGTCCATTACCAACTCCCAGAGCTTGCTCAAACTTACGTCCTTTGAGTCAGTGATAGTATCCAATGATTGTACCCTCTGTTGTCCCCTTCTCCTCCAGCCTTCAATCGTTCCCAGGATCAGGGTCTTTTCCAAGGAGTCAGTTATTTGCATCAGGTGGCCAATGTATTTGAGTTTCAGCTTCAGCATCACTACTTCCAATGAATATTCAAGACTGATTTCCTTTAGGATTGACTGATTTGATCTCCTTGCAGTCCAAAGGACTCTCGAGTCCTCTACAACAACACAGTTCAAAAGAATCAATTCTTCAGTGCTCAGCTTTCTTTATAGTCCAACTCTCACATCCATACATGACTACTAGAAAAATCATAGCTTTGACTAGACGGACCTTTGTCGGCATAGTAATGTCTCTGCTTTTTATACTCTGTCTAGGTTTGTCATAGCTTTTCTTCCAAGGAACAAGCACTTTCTAATTTCATGGCTGCAGTCACCATCTTCAGTGATTTTGGAGACCAAGAAAATAAAGTCTGTCACTGTTTCCATTGTTTCCTCATCTATCTGCAATGAAGTGATGCGACTGAAAGCCATGATCTTAGTTTTTTGAATGTTGAGTTTTAAGCCAGTGTTTTCACTCCCTTCTCACTTTCACAAGAGGCTTTTCAGTTCTTCTTCACTTTCTGCCATAAGGGTGGTGTCATCTGCATATCAGAGGTTACTGAAATTTCTCCCGGCAATCTTGATTCCAGCTTGTGCTTCCTCCAGCCCAGCGTTTCTCATGATGTACTCTGCATATGAGTTAAATAAGCAGGGTGACAATATACAGCCTTGATGTACTCCTTTTCCTATTTGGAAACAGTCCATTGTTCCATGTCTGGTTCTCACTGTTGCTTCTTGACCTACACACAAATTTCTCAGGAGGCAGGTCAGGTGGTCTGGTATTCCCATCTCTTTTAGAATTTTCCAGTTTATTGTGATCCACATAGACAAAGGCTTTGGCATAGTCAATAAAGCAGAGGTAGATGTTTTTTTGGAACTCTTGCTTTTTTCTATTATCCACTGGATGTTGGCAATTTGAGCTCTGGTTCCTCTGCCTTTTCTAAATACAGCTTGAACATCTGGAAGTTCACGGTTTATGTATTGTTGAAGCCTGGCTTGGAGAATTTTGAGCGTTACTTTACCAGCGTGTGAGATGACTGCAATTGTGCGGTAGTTTGAGCTTTCTTTGACACTGCCTTTCTTTGGGACTGGAATGGAAACTGACTTTTTCCAGTACTGTGGCCACTACTGAGTTTTCCAAATTCGCTGGCATATTTAGTGTAGCACAATATCACAGCATCACAGAATCATCTTTTATGATTTGTAATAGCTCAACTGGAATTCCATCACCTCCACTAGCTTTGTTCTTAGTGATGCTTCTTCCCAAGGACCATTTGACTTCAGACTCCAGGATATCTGGCTCTAGGTGAGCATTTTACAGTATTACACTAAACATGATGAAAAAAATGCAAGAACCTCAAGAGATCACATTTTACTGTGATATGCAATTTACTGGAGCGATGAACTACTCCGAAATGATTTGTGTCACACAACATTTTGGGATACTCAACAACACTTGAGCTCAGTGCAATAGGAATAGAAGGTGGCTGTGAAATTATTACATTAGTACAGCATGTACTACAGCCAATCTTATGCAGTTATGATTAAATACTGCATCTTCACATTTGCTTACATTCCTTTCTACTTAAAGCACCATGTACAGTCTATGTCTGTGTGCAGGTTTTGATAAATTTTAATTTTACACTAGATTTGTTTATTAATTTTTATTAATCTTTTTCCATTGTTCTAGGCTATGCAGTTGTCTGCAAGTTTTTTCAAATTGTTACAAATCTTCAAAAAATTTTCCAATATATTTATTAAAAAAAATTCACATATCATATATAAGTAGACCCATGTAGTTCAAACCCTCATTCAAGTGTCAATTGTATGGTATAAACATAACTTTTATATGCACTGGATAAACAAAAAAATTTGTATCTTTGTTTTACTATGATACTTACTTCACTGCAATATTCACTTACTGGGATGGTCTGGAAACAAATTTGAAATTTCACAATGTATGCCCGTATTTTAAGTTAAGGAAAGCTAACAGGATTTGCTAACAGGTATTGACTATCTCAAAACCTCTGACTGTGTGAATCAGCATGAACTATGGAAAATTCTGAAAGAGATGGGAATACCAGACCACCTGACCTGCCTCTTGAGAAACCTATATGCAGGTCAGGAAGCAATAGTAAGAACTGGACATGGAACAACAGACTGGTTCCAAATAGGAAAAGGAGTACGTCAAGGCTGTATATTGTCACCCTGCTTATTTAACTTATATGCTGAGTACATCATGAGAAACGCTGGGCTAGAAGAAGCACAAGCTGGAATCAAGCTTGCTGGGAGAAATATCAATAACCTCAGATATGCAGATGACACCACCCCTATGGCAGAAAGTGAAGAGGAACTAAAAAGCCTCTTGATGAAAGTGAAAGAGGAGAGTGAAAAAGTCCGCTTAAAGTTCAACATTCAGAAAACTAAGATCCTGGTATCTGGTCCCATCACTTCACGGGAAATAGATGGGGAAACAGTGGAAATAGTGTCAGATTTTATTTTGGGGGGCTCCAAAATCACTGCAGATGGTGATTGCAGCCATGAAATTAAAAGACGCTTACTCCTTGGAAGGAAAGTTATGACCAACCTAGATAGCATATTCAAAAGCAGAGACATTACTTTGCCAACAAAGGTCCGTCTAGTCAAGGCTATGGTTTTTCCAGTGGTCATGTATGGATGTGAGAGTTGGACTGTGAAGAAAGCTGAGCGCCGAAGAATTGATGCTTTTGAACTGTGGTGTTGGAGAAGACTCTTGAGAGTCCCTTGGACTGCAAGGAGATCCAACCAGTCCATTCTGAAGGAGATCAGCCCTGGGATTTCTTTGGAAGGAATGATGCTAAAGCTGAAACTCCAGTACTTTGGCCACCTCATGCGAAGAGTTGACTCATTGGAAAAGACTCTGATGCTGGGAGGGATTGGGGGCAGGAGGAGAAGGGGACGACCGAGGATGAGATGGCTGGATGGCATCACTGACTCGATGGACATGAGTTTGAGTGAACTCCGGGAGTTGGTGATGGACAAGGAGGCCTGGCATGCTGCAATTCATGGGGTCTCAAAGAGTCGGACACAACTGAGCGGCTGAATTGAACTGAACGGAAAGTAGGGTGTAGGATAAGAAATGTCAAAGATGACTGCAAACTTTTTGGCTAAGCAACTGGTACAACAGAGTTTCCATTTATTGAGATGGTGAGACTATAGAAAGAGCAAGTCAGGTTGAGGGACAGATCAGACAGATCAGGCATTTGGTATTAGACACACCATGTTTTAAAGTTGGATGTGTATATGTCAAGCAGACATACAAGATGAATATATAAGTCTGGAAATATCTGAATGTTGTCAGCATACAGACACTGGATGAAATCATCAAGAGGTTAAGTGTACCCCCTTGACAAGGGGTCCAAAAATTGAGCTACGGGATACTCACCGTTTAGACATTGAGAAGATAAGTAATCAGCAAAAGAGACTGAGAAGGAGTGGGTGGTAAGATCAGAAATAAGCTGAGTAAAGAAAAGTGTTTCAAGGAGAAAGGGGGGCTCTACTCTGTCGAATGTTGCTAAAAGATCAAGATAATTGCAAAAAAAAAAAAAAAAGGCTGATCATTCTATATGAGGTTAAGGAAAAACGATGTCATTTGTTCAAGTAAAAACAAACATGGCCACATCCACAATGAGTAACAACTAGTTTTACCTTGGTCATTCCTGGCAAGTCCACAAGTGTCAGATTGACAACATTGGGTGAAAAAATCTTAAGATGAATTGGTTCAGGGCTTACTCCCTGAAAATAAATTTTATAATATTATATTAAAATCACATTAAAATGTCAATGAAATAAAAATGCTAAAGCAAAACCTCATTTCAAGTATTATATATAGCTTCCCTGGTGGCTCAGATGGTATATATTAGATGCTTTTAAATGTTAAACCATAATCTCTAAAACATTTCAATAATCAAAACCTAATGAAACATATAGAAAATAAGGCAGCCTGCCATAGGTTATAATCCTATCCAACCTTATACTATTAGTATATACAATTTATTACCTGTTATTTCACATTCTTTTCTCCTGATTCTCGGCAGATAACATTTCTTAAATATGTTTAATAGACTCAGTGCTGAACAAAAGAACAATGTATCACTATCCAAATTTATGAGGTTCTTGAATTCAGAGACATAAGTAACAAGTAATCCAAATCAGGGAAATAGGGCAGTAGTAACCAAAAGGTAACCTACCCAGAGTTCAATAATAAATCTTAGTCAATCACTCTAACAGAGACAAATACTTTGATGGGCATAAAGAAATTAACATGGCTCCAAAAATGCCTCTGGGTCAGGAAAACCTTTCCAACACAGTATCCAGCAGATAACGGAACTCAATAAATATATTTTCTTAATATTAGTACTCAGCTCAGGCCGGTTGTGCAATTAAATGTATCCATTCAAGAATGGAGGTAAAAACACAAAGGGAAGGGAACAGAAAGCTAGTAAGAATAAAGAAAGAAGACAGAGAAAACAGTAGCATTTAAAGAAGGCAGTAACAGTACCTCCTTTAAACGTGCCTCATTTACCATATAATGGTATCTGAGACCTCTAATTTAAATTCTCAGAATCTTAGAAAACAATTCAGTTGTTAACATTACTTTTCATTTTCACTGAAAAAAAAAAAAAACACCTTGCTTTGCCTCTCTTTGCTTTCATAAGTGAATCTCGATTTACTCAGGTAAGAAAAAGAGCTCTTCAAAATAAATGTATCTTTTAAGTTATATATTGCTTCTTGAGTTAGAGTACAATCAATCCAGCAGAAAAAAAATAACACTGTAGAAAGTATTACATAGAAAAGTTATACAATAAAGTGATATATACAAGATCAAGAATAAACATCTAAATGAAATACCTGTTTATATATGAAAGCTCTAAGAAACAAAAGTGGTTCTATATGAAGTTTTTATATATTTGAGAAAATACTCCATTAGTTTTAAAGACCAGAATACTCTTAATAAATTTACTGTTGGTTATACTTTCCAGCTCTAAAGAGATGCCTACCTTATTATTTCCTGAAATCCTTTCTGTTTCATTTTCAATTTCTTGTCGAATTTCATCAAAATCTGTGTAAAGCTAAAAATTATTGAAACAAAAAAAGTATTCAAAATAAGATATAAAAAGTTCCTAAGAGGGCTTTGATAAATTTCAAGGATGTCTATGAATCTGCTTCAGAGAATTATTAAACAAATTCTAATATACACAAACATCATTCTGAGCCAGTCAGAGTTTATATGAGTTTTCAAAGCTCCTTGAGCCTACAACAGTTAAGAGTCTACAAATTAGAAAGAATAAGGCTCAATTTAAAATGTTTTCCAAATAAACTACTATGGTTAGAAATGTTACTAAGATAAGATTTATTTTATAAGAACTGCTTCAAGATAACAGTGCTACACTGCCAATCATAAGAAAACTAAATTATCAGTTACCTACCAAAAAAAATGTTTTCAACATGTTACTTCTTCAACATATTTTTGTATGATTACCTTATTTTTGGTGTGAAGAAATTTACCCCATTCTTCTGCTTCAACCCCTGGAAAAAGAGAAATTTCACTTATCGAAAACTATGGAAATTAGTTAGGAATTCAAAAAGACAGTACAATATTATTTGTTCCTACTTTACCACTCACTATAAGCTAACATATTTGAAATCTGGTTTTTAACTAATAAAACTGTTCACCTCTCCTCATATTATAATAAAATATGTATACTTTATTTTTTTGGTATCTAAAAACTTTTATTTGAGCAAGTAGATATAAAGTTATTTTTAAAAGACCTTAACCCATATATTAAATGATTCACTACAATTCTATAAAATGAATAACTCCTTCTAATCCATTATGTGTTCAGTTAAACTTGTTTCTTCCAAGAATCCTCCATATGTAGTTCAATAGTCTCTGGTTCTGTATTTAGTATAATTTAGAGCAATGGCCAATTAAGTATTAGATTATATTTAATTGTTCATTTTCATCCAATCTGGGACCTGTCTTTTTTGAACTTTTTATTTTGTATTGGGGTACAGCCAATTAACAATGTTGTGATGTTTTCGGGTGAACAGAAAAGGGACTCAGCCATACATATACTGTATACTTTATTTTTAAATATCTTACTTATAAAAGCAATTTTATCTGATGAAAATACTCAAGCTAATGGCTAAAAGAACACTTATGAATCATACTGAATAATAATGCAAAAAGAATATATTGTAAACTTACACACATAACTAAAGGTAAAAATTTGCAATATGTCAACAAAATAGCTAACTTTTTGTTCTGTTTTCTCGTTTTTCACTTTAATTCAGTTTACTGTTGGCAACCCATAAAGTCACAATTTGCTGTTACTTTAAAGAACTCTCAGTAGCATGAAGGTATTCTGTATGCATTTTCAAGGTGATTTTCTTCCCCTAGGAACAAGATTATGTTTTCCCTTGGAATTGAAGGTAGGAAAGAAGTGAAATGGCAAGGGGTGGGAGGTTGGGGGAACCTGGCATGTACACTGTATGGAATTGCTACTCGCCAGTAGTTTCCAATAATAGGTCTGTTCCTCTTGCACTTGCTGAAAAAAGGAAAAAGTTATTCATTTGAGGTACTGTTTTGAGTGGCCTAAGACTCAGAGAGCAAATTTTGCTCTAATTTTTCCAGACAAGCTAGAATGTAGAAAAATTAACTTTGCCTTCTCTAAGCACAGCTATTCTGCTTTTGTCAATTTCAGTTTTAAATGTCTTAATGATTAACATATATTAGCCACCTGATATCAAAATAAAAATGACTGTAAGATATTCAAGTAAATATTTACAGAGGAAAAGGTGGAGCAGTTTCTTTGATGGGTAAAGGTAACAAAACTGGATCCTTTTTGCAAATAAAATGCTCACCCACTTGAAGCTTAGTACCTTCTTCCAACAAGTCTCATTGGAGGATTGGAATAATCTAAGTGAACAGAACTCAGAGGCAAGTACTATATACCAAAGGGGTTTTTTTTAATTTACCATATCATATAGAAGAGGTTTGGCTTCACAAGCATGATTTTTAAAATAAAAATAAAATAAATTACATTCACCAAAAAAAGCCTGCATTGTGATGCAATGCCAAAGGTAACAAGAACCACTAACACCTGCAATCAATCAATGTGGATAAGCAAATAAAAGTGGAAGGAAAAAAAACGCACACAGCCTGTAAGAGTACAAAAGCACACATGCAGGCATAATAGGAAAAGAAGGGCCAAAAACAAATGGATAAAGGAAACCTTTAGAAAGGTGTCTTGAGTTTTTCCATGTAGCAGGGTCTGTATTCAAAGAGAAATAGCACAGAGTGAGAAGTTCAGTGCTTATCCCTAATATTTCAAACCTTTCTAAAAAATCAAATGTGCAAGAACCTGAACACATTTCAAATGCACATTCCAAATGCATTCAGTTATTCCAAATTTACAACTGTAAATTTTCCATTACAATTAGTTATAATTAGAGGGATGTATATGTTTTAAATGTCATAAATGAAGTATATTGAGTGTCATAATTTATTATTTTCCATTACATTAATTTTATCACCTCTAGTTTCTAATTCTAATATAGGTGGATTGAAATTAATTTACTATTCAGAAATTTGCTATCTGATAACTACAAGAAAAGACAAATTACCTAATGAAAAAAAAATCTACAAAACATATCAAATACATCTTGAAAGTAATAAAACCTTGAAAGTAAATATGAAAATATTTACCCTAATTGCTAAGACTGAACTTAATAGGGGTTTATTTTCTTTGAAATTATAATAAATTTAACAAAAATAGTTTTGCTATTCAGTCAGCAGGCCACCTTTGGATTTAGTCTAAAAGGAGATCTGAGGACATAAATGAAAGGTAATCATGAAGTTCAAAGTTCAAACTAAACCACTTGAAAACAGTTTTTGTTTTTAACAAGATTTTATCAGAAAATTCTTTTACATTGGCAGAAGTGGGGAGCAAGATGAGAAATACTATAAATCTATATATTGACACCTAAATTATATTATGTAGTGGGCAGAATGATCTCACGTTAAATAAATTTTTCTGATAATTAAATTATACATGGTAAATATGTAAATATTTTATAAGAGTTTAACCAGTTTTGATGGACCTATCCATGTTATGTTAGAATCCACTGCTCTTAAACTTACCTATTAATGGTAACTTAGGTCTTTGTTACATAATAAAGCCATTTATGTATAGACTACAAATCCCTATACAAAATGGTTAGAGACTAATTTTTTCTCTTTTGAAATTCTCCTGTTTTTCTCCCCTTTCTCCTCTATGTTGCCAGGCTGCCAAGTAGTTCATACTTTTCTGGCTGTCTCTTGCTTCATTGTTTCTAATTTCCTCTAGAATAGAGTGATTTGTGATAAGGTAGAATTGTTTATCCTGAGGATAAACAGGCTTTAATGATAAGTTAAAGAACTATTTTAATTATTAATAAGATACATGATATTTAGTACTCAAAATTTACAAAACCTATTTTGTGTTCTGGGTGGCTAAGTTGTCATTTTAAGTATTATGTTTTTTAATATAAAAAATAAGCACTAAGCTTGGGGGAAAAATATACATATATATATAGGTAAAGATATGCAGATTTACTGACCTACCACCACCAATAAGAGACGTCAACAAAACAAAGTGAACAATACAAACAGATAACAAGAACGGACACCTCTCCAGTTGTGAAATGTACACCCTTTCTAGAAATACTGCCCACGTACTCTGAGAGAAAAGATATCATCTGCCCTTTACAAGGTGACTGAAGAAAATTAAGAGTTTAAAGAAACAGACATCATCATACGGTTTCCTGAAGTTTTAGTTTAAGGTATTTGGTAAATTTGGTGATATTAGCAAGATTGAAATTTTTGAATAATTATTCTATACATTTGAAATTGGACCATAAATTAGCCCAAAATAATTTAATTCAAGGTTCAGAATTTCAATAATAAAGAAATATTACAGAAATGCAAAGTGATAAATAACATACCTACCTAATATAATCAAATGACTTTTACATATCCTCTGGCATCCTATCCAAAAATATTACTTGTAACATCTATAACTTCATTAATCTGCTTTAGTGATTAACTTTCTATAGTCCTTGTAGATGCTCATGACATGTCTTTTTTAAAATCCCTTTAAAATAAAAATCAAGCTATCACCACCCAGTAAGTGAAGGAAAAGATCAGATACATAATTAAAGTAACTTCACTGCATCAAACTAATGAAACTGCTGGAGAAGGCAATAGCACCCCACTCCAGTACTCTTGCCTGGAAAATCCCATGGACAAAGGGGCCTGGTAGGCTACAGTCCATGGGGTCGCAAAGAGTCAGACACGACTGAGCGACTTCATTTTCACTTTTCACTTTCATGCACTGGAGAAGGAAATGGCAACCCACTCCAGTATTCTTGCCTGGAGAACCCCAGGGACAGAGGAGCCTGGTGGGCTGCCGTCTATGGGGTCTCACAGTCGGACACGACTGAACCGACTTAGCAGCAGCAGCAATGAAAGTGCATTTAAAACAGATCTCTTGCAGAATGAGAAAGAATCGTAGTACTCTGCTGCAAATGTAATTTAATAACTAGAACATTTTACAGACTTTTATAAGTAAGACAGATGGCTTCCCTGATGGCTCAGACAGTAAAAGAAGCTGCCCACAATATGGGAGACCAGGGTTCAACCCCTGGGTTGGGAAGATTCCCTGGAGAAGGGAATGGGAACCCACTTCAGTACTCTTGCCTGGAGAATCCCACAGACAGAGGAGCCTGGTGGGCTACAGTCCATGGGGTCACAAAAAGTTGGACAGGACACAACTAACGCACAAATAAGACAGAGTCTGAGCCAAACACCGAAGATCAAATATATTACTCTCATCAAACATTCCAAACGTCACTAATATAAATGTACAGTATATAATAGGGCACATATTTAATAAGCAAACTTAAATATGTTGATAAAGAGAGCATTTCTTAAAATATTTTCAGTGTAACCAAAGAAGAAAGGATGATGCATGTCTTCTAATCCTGATACTCCACATTTACTATTTGGGTTAGGGAGGAACCTAAAGAATCAAAGTAATACATGCTATACCTAAGTCTTAGCAAAATAAGCATAGTAACAATAATAATAATAATTAGGGACTTTCCTGGCAGTCCAGTGGTTAAAAAGACTCCATGATTCCACTGCAGGGGATACAGGTTGGATCCCTGGTCAGGGAACTAAATAAGATTGCACATGCTGTACACTGTGGCAAAAAAAAAAAATTTTTTTTTTTTTCCAAAAAATTCTTTCTACAAATAATATTTATCTTGGATCGAAGGGCCAAAGATTCAAAATTCACAGGCACATGGCAAGACAGAAAAGTGAAGGTGAGATAACACTGTTATGCTGAAAAGCTGAATCATTTTAATTTTATTTAAAATAAAATCTTTTAAACTAGAATGTAAAATATTTAAATTCTAAAACAACGTGAAAAAAACATTGCTTTAAACACTAGGAAAAAAGTTTAAAACATTCCAAAAGACACAAAAACTTTTAAAAATAACTGATTCTTGTTTACTAAGTATCTCACTAGATCCTCCACTAAATAGTGTTAACAGGTCTACTAAACTACATTACCAAAAAGATTCTTTCAAAAAAGTTGACTCATAGTCCTCAAAAAAAAAAAAAAAAATTACTCCCTTTTTACATGAGAAAAGACATGTATCACTTTCTTTACAGGACTCCTGACTTCACTACAGCCACTAATTTCTGTCTAATTAACTCATATCTTTTTAAGATTGACCAAAAATGAAGGAATTTTAAATAATTTTTATTCCAATTCTAAAATTTACCATTTTCTTCTCCTGTTGTTTTTCGTTTATCTTCAGGTGAAACATGGACTAGCTGCAGAATGAGAGGTCTCCGGGTGACAATACCAGTGCCTCTGGGAAGCAGGTCCCTCCCCACTAGGCTTTCTAGCACTGAGCTCTTTCCACTGCTCTGAAAATGGAATACACAAGAGCAAAATGAGTTTCTTAACAGATTTTTTTGCAACTCAGTAACACTGTACTATATAATTTTTTTTAATTATTGCAAAGTATTTTAAAATGAAATAAAATTAGTTGTATTTTTGATTGTACGATCTTTATTTCTTTAAAACAGAAAGGTACAAAAAGAATATAAACGCTAGTACAAAATAAAATCTGTAATTCAAAAAGAGAATACAAAAGTTCCACTTGCCCATAATTTTCCTACCTTTTCTGATACTCTCCCAACCATATAATATTGGTGTGTATATATATATGTGTGTGTATAAGGTATTTTTAAAACCCAAATAATATTAGTATACATAAATTATGCCCATAACATGGAGATATTTTACTCTAAATGAGGTAATATTATGTGTATTTTTCTCTAACCCACTTTTATTTTTATTGTAACAATCAGGGATATAATTCCATATCAATATATTAACTTCTGTGCTTAATAGTTAAATAATATCCTGCATATAAAACCAAACCCTAACTGATGGACATGTAAATGGGCCTTGCTACAATGTTGCAATGAACATGACTTGTACATACAACCATACTCACTTATTCTTCCATTAGACTTACTTAGTTCATTAAGTGAAACTGCTGTGATTAAAGAACATACAGATTTTATACTTTCACAGATACTACCAGACTACACACTACAAGATAGGAGGCACATTCAATCTGCTACATCCCACATAAGCACTGGGCATTACTTTTTTGAATCTTAACTACTTTTTTTGGATAACACTGACAGTTCATTTATATTTGCATTTCTTTATTTTATTATTCAGTCAAGTATCACTTTCTTTAAGGACCTTTTGTATATCTCCTTTGGTGATCTGCTTGTTCAAATGTTGGTATGTATGTTTCTCATTAGTATAAAGATCTTTATCCATATAAGTATTTATCTTTTGTTATGTTGAATATTTTCCCTTAACTTTTCATTTTGAAAATTTCAAAGCCACAAGAGTTGCAAGAATAGTAACAGTGAATACTCATCTATCTCAACAAAGATACCCTATATCTTAACTAATTATTAACATTTTGACATATTTGCTTTGTCTCTTCTTACACATGCACATACCTTTTTCCTTTGCTGTCTCTTTTGTGTTAGTTAATATGTCATGACATTTCATCCCTAAATATTGTGCCATAGCTCTAAGAAAACAGCATTCTTCTATACAATCACAATGATGTCACTGAGGAAATTTAACCAACACAATACTAATCAACAGTAAATTATCAAATATATGTGAACACATTGTCTCTATTACACATTTTTATATAATACATAAATTTGAAAAAATTGCTATTTTTTCAACTTGGCAATTCATATGTTTTTCTGTAACAGTATTTTTTCTGTACTGTATTTTTTCTTAATCAAAACCAGTACATCTTCTAATTTCTTACTCTCTACAAAGGCAAAAACCCTAAGCTCATCTACTCTATCAGAAAGGGTTTTCAGGAAACAGATGGCCCACTCAAGTTAGATTAATTTAAGGAGTTTATCTACAAGCAGACTATTTACAAAGTTTTGGACAAGGGGGATCACAAGAGATAGTGGAATAACCCAGGCTAGAGGCCACACAGCAGCTCCTATCACCCACAAGCTCCAAGAGAAGGATGAGGATTTTCAGGGAGAGCCACCACCTACACATAGGAAGTCAGGTCAGGGGAGAATGTACCCAGACTTTAGTCCCCTCCTTTTCCCAAGTCCTGTCAAGGATCCCCATTTCCAAATCCAATCAAAAGCAAAAAAATGTTAAGGGCCCATTCCTGTTGTCCGGAAAGATCCCCTATGATGGAGAACAGTAATGTTGAGTATATAAAGTGGGTCAAATTTAAAATTTTATGGTTTTCGATGGCTAAGTCAAAATTTTCTCTTGGTAAATGTCACATTGCACTTGAAAATGTGTGTGTCATTTTCAGCTATCTTTTGATATTGATCTCTAACATAATTTCACAATGATAAGGGAACAGACTCTGTATGATTTCAATACCTTCGTTGTTTAGTCACTAAGTCATTTTTGACTCTGTGACCCCATGGACTGCAGCACGCCAGGCTTCCCTGTCCTTCACTATCTTTATTCAATACCTTTAGACCACAAAATTTTTGCACCTTGTTTTACATTCCTGGATATGGTTCAGTGTCTCCTAGTTTACAGTCTATGGGAACTTGAACAGGAATTTGCGTTGTGACAAAACAGTATAAATCTTTATTATGTTGAACTGGTTTACCATGATTTTCAGGTCTACTATATCCTTCTACTTCTCTGTGTATTCATCCTATTAATTTTTGAGAGTTTGACATTGATACTCCAACTAAATATCTTAATGTAGCTACTTAAACTGTTCACTTCTAATATTTTACCTTTATGTTCTTTTTTTCTGACCAAATTTCCCAGTTGACTATGACATTGATTTTTTGCATCAAATCTGTATTTTATTGATTTCACTTGTAATTATTTATTATTTATTTATATTAAAATAAAAAATAATTATTTATTTTTAATACTGTTAACTTCTTCTATCAGTGTGCACAAAACACCTCCCAGTTTCAGCTGGTATTCTTAAATGGTCCTCCAGACTTTCCAGTGATTGGCTATTTTTTGATTCTCACGTTCATTTGAAATTCCATGGCTTCCATCTTCTTAAGTAGAAGTTAATACAGAGGTCTTGGAACTCTTAGTGGTCTATTCCCAAACCACTGGTACGTGAGGATTTGTAGAGAGAAACAAGGTCAACTAATTTTCTCATCAATGTTCATAGATCTGGGGTTTTCCTATACGTTCTATTTTTATGGGATTAAGATTAAGAAACTATTCTACCATTGCTGTCATCCTCCCAGAATCCCCAAATACAAAAAAACTGGTTATGTCTCTGTGGGAAAAATGAACATTCATCTGGGTAGCTAATATTTTTTTAAATGGGAGGTGGACACAACGGTGTCCTAATTTTGTATCTTTTTGATATTTTTAGTATTTCAAACAATTTTTTAATCCTTCAAATATGGCACATGATTTTATACTGATGAGGAAATTAAAGAAGTTACACTTCCACCTCCCTCCCATACCTTAAGCAGATATCTGGTACAGCCACACACAGCTTGAATATAGGTCACAGACTATCCCTTTGTATACCCTGTCTTTCTGTGCAAGTGATCTATACTAGCTTAAGTGTCCAACTCTGCTAGAAAGTTCAAAGTATTAGTCAAGCTACAACAGATATCTGGAAACAATTCAGGTAATATTCCAATTTTATTTCACAATATCCATCGAGTCCGTGATGCCATCCAGCCATCTCATCCTCGGTCGTCCCTTTCTCCTCCTGCCCCCAATCCCTCCCAGCATCAGAGTCTTCTCCAATGAGTCAACTCTTCTCATGAGGTGGCCGAAGTCCTGGAGTTTCAGCTTTAGCATCATTCCTTCCAAAGAAATCCCAGGGTTGATCTCCTTCAAAATGGACTGGTTGGATCTCCTTGCAGTCCAAGGGACTCTCAAGAGTCTTCTCCAACACCACAGTTCAAAAGCATCGATTCTTCGGCACTCAGCCTTCTTCACAGTCCACC
>SJYX01012925.1:359653-396080 GCA_006410675.1 Oreotragus oreotragus
GAGGAGAAGGGGACGACAGAGGATGAGATGGTTGGATGGCATCACTGACTCAATGGACATGAGTTTGGGTAAACTCCGGGAGTTGGTGATGGACAGGGAGGCCTGGTGTGCTGCGGTTCATGGGGTTGCAAAGAGTTAGACACAACTGAGCGACTGAACTGAATTTCCCAAACTCTTCCAAGAAAGAAGAGGCAGGAATAATTCAAAATTCATTTTACAAGGCCAGCACTACCTGAAACCAAAACCCAGGCAGGACCATCATAAGAGAAGAATATTGCAGGCCTATATCCCACAAAAACATAGATGCAAAAATCCTCAACAAAATTATAACAAACTGAATTCTGTAATTCATTAAAAGGATCATATACCATGATCAAATGGGATTTATTCCAGGGATGCAAGGATGGCTCTGTCACATAATGCATTAACAAAATGAAGGATAAAAATCAGATGACTATCTCAATACATACAAGAAATACACTTGACCAAATTCAGTATCCATTCATGATTTAAAAAAAAAAAAACAACTCAACAAAGTGAATAAAAGAGGGAGCATACCTCAGCTTAATAAAGGTCATATATGATAAGCTCACAACTAACATACTCAATGGTAAAATGCTAAAAGCTTTCTCTCTAAGATTAGAAACAAGACAAGGGTGCCTACTCCTGACACTTTTACTCAACAAAGTTGTGGAAGTTCCAGTCAGACCATTAGGTAAGAAAAAGGCATCTAAGTCAGAAAGTAAAGTAAAACTGTTACTATTTGCCATGATATTATATGTAGAAAACGCTAAAGACTCCACAAAGAATTGTTAGAACTAATCAATGAATTCAGTAAAGTTGTAGGATAGAAAGTCAATATACAAAATAGGTTTTGTTTCTATACCATAGCAATGAACTATCAGAAAGAGAAATTAAGAAAATAATCCCATTTACAGTTGCTTCAAAGAATAAAATACCTAAGAATAAACTTAACCAAGAAGTTTATTTAAAAGACCTGTACATTAAAAACTATAGAACACTGATGAAATAATTGAAGATACAAATAGAAAGATATTCTATGCTCATGGATTAAAAGAATCAAAATTGCTAAAATATCCATACTACCCAAAGTAATCTATAAATTCAATACAATCCCTATCAAAATTCCAGTAACAATTTTCAAAGAAACAGAGTAAATAATCCTAACATTTATAAATAGGATAGCCAAAGCAATTGTGACAAAGAACAAAACTAGAGAGAGGCATCATAACATGCTTCCTGATTTCCAACTATGTTTAAAAGTTGTAATAATCTGGAAGTTCCCAGGCAACCTAGTGATTAGGATTCTGAGCTTTCACTACTATGGCCTTGGTTCAGTTCCCCTGGTCAAGGAGCAACTGAGATCCCTCAAGTCACAATATGATGATGTCATAAAAGATACCACCTCACACCTGTTAGAATGGCTATTACTACCAAAAAGGGAAGAAATGTTGTGCAGGATGTGGAGGAAAGGAAACCCTCATATACTGTTGGTGGGAATGTAAACTGGTACAGCCACAATTTTAAAAACAGACACACAGATCAATGGAACAGAGAGCTCAGAAATAAACCTACGCATATATGAACAATTAATTTACAACAAAGACAACAGGAATATATAATAGGGAAAGGATAGTCTCTCCAATAAATGGTGTTGGGAAACACGACAGCCACATGCAAAAGCATGAAACTGGACTACTATCTTACACTAAACAAACAAACAAATCAGCTGAAAAATGGGTTAAAGACTTGAATATAAGCCCTGAAAATGTTAAACTCCTAGAAGAAAAAACATAGGCTGTAAGCTCCTTGACACGAGTATGGGTGATGATTTTTTTGGATTTGACACCAAATCAAAGCCAACTAAAACAAAAATAAACAAAGAGGAGTACAAAAAAACTAAAAAGCTTTAGCACTGCAAAGGAAACCATCAATAAAGTGAAAAAGGAACCTATGGAATGGGAAAATATATTTTCAAACCACTTATCCAATAAGAGGCTAACATACAAAATATACAAAGAACTCAGACAACTCAATAACAAACAACAAAAGACAACATACACACACACACACACAAATAATCTGATTTAAAAATGAACTTTGGGGGATTCCCTGGCAGTCAAATGATTAAGACTCCAGGCTTACACTGCCAAGGGCCAGGTCCCATTCCTGGTGAGGGAACTAAGATCCCACAAGCCACATGACACAAACAAAAATAAATAAATAAAAATGAACTTGGAAGCCAAGTAGACATTTTTCCAAAGAAGACATACAAATGGACAAATAAGGACATAAAAAAAGGCTCAACATCACTAATTAGTGTGTTGCTGTGTGTGCTTAGTAGTGTCTGACTCTCTACGACCTCATGGGCAGGAACACTGGCTGCTGCTGCTGCTAAGTCGCTTCAGTCTTGCGACCCCATAGACGGCAGCCCACCAGGCTCTCCCGTCCCTAGGATTCTCCAGGCAAGAACACTGGAGTGGGTTGCCATTTCCTTCTCCAATGCATGAAAGTGAAAAGTGAAAGTGAAGTCGCTCAGTTGTGTCAGACTCCTAGCGACCCCATGGACTGCAGCCCACCAGGCTTCTCCATCCATGGGATTTTCCACGCAAGAGTAATGGAGTGGGGTGCCATTGCCTTCTCCGTAAATTGGTGCAATCTCATTTTAAAAAACAGTATGGAAATTCCTCTAGAAATTAAAAATAGAGCTATGATCCAGCAATTCTACTTCTGAGTATTTATCTAAAGGAAACAAAAACACTGAACTGAGAAGATATATGCATCACCATGTTCACTGCAGCATTATTTCAAATAGCCAAGAAATGGAAATAGCCTAAATGCCCACAAGTGTATGAAAAGATAAAATAAATGTGTGTGTGTATACACATGCGCGCGCGCACACACACACACACAGAAATATCATTTAGCCATTAAAAAAAAGAAGGAAATCCTGCTATTTGCAACAACATGAATGAACTTTGCTAAGTAAAATAAGTCAGAGAAAAAGCAAACAGCGCATGATCTCATTTGTATGTGTAATCTAAAACAGAAACAAACAAGTCATAGAAAACAGACCAGTGGTTACCAGAGGTGGGGGGGTGGGTGAAATGGGTAAATGTGATCAAAAGGTACAAACTTTCAGTTAAAAATAAGTCACAGGGATGTTAAGTACAACACAGTAATTATAGGTAATAATATACGATAGTGTATATTTATAAAGTGTGAAAGTTACTAAGTGAAACAAAGTGTTAGCCGCTCAGTTGTGTTGACTCTCTGCGATCCCCTGGACTGTAACTCGCCAGGCTTCTCTGTCCATGGGATTCTCCAGGCAAGAATACTGGAGTGGGTTGCCATTCCGTTCTCCAGGGAATGGAGAAAATCTTCACAGGAAATTTTAATAGTTCTCATCATAAGAAAGAATTATAACTGTGTGGTGACAGATGTTAACTAGACTTATTGGAGTGATTGTTTTCCCAATGTATACACATGTCATATCATTATGTTACACAACTGAAATATAATGTTTACATGTCAATCACATCACAATTTTTTAAAATTTATGTGTCAACACACATACACCGAACAAAACATGTCTGTGCACTCCCAATTTTTACCTCAGTATTCTAAATGCCATCGGTTTCTTCAACAACTGGTTAGATCAGGGCTTGTTTCCCCCTGGTGATATAAACACTCCCATGTCTGCACTCTTTCCTCCACAATGGCAAGTAGCTACAGGAGCTTCAAAGCGGCAAAGTCACAGCCAGCTTGCTGTGAAAACAGGGCTCACTCGGCACTGCAGCCTATTCTGCTCTTTACTTCTCGGATACTCCCAAAACTGACTTACTATCCTGTATACTTATCGTCTATATGGCCTGTGTAATTTTTTGGTTTCTTCCAAACTGCGCTGTATTGAGATTTATAATGTCCTGGATTTATATCTTGAGATGGACCCTTAACGTTTTGTCATAGCTTTAGCTCTTTCTGATAACTATCATCAACTGGGAGCAGGAAGTTGTATTCTTTTCATGCAACTGAAAATAGGATTGTTGTAAATATTCATTCAGGCCACATTAACCAAAGCTGACTTAGTTTTTAACTTCTAAGTTTTTACTTTTCATTGCATAAAGCAGACCTCTCAGTTGTTCATTTGATAATAATATAACAGATAAAAATGTACATTTACTAAGTTTTTAACTTTTTATTTTGAAGTAATTTTAGTTTTACAGAAGGTTTCGTTAATATTTTTCATGTTTATTTTTAAAGAGTTCTTTTTTAATTTTTTATTTTGGGCTGCACTGGGCCTTGGTTGCTGCATGCACGCTGACTCTAGTTGCAGCCAGCAGAGGCTACTCTCCAGCGCAGTGTGCAGGCTTCTTATTGCAGTGGCTTCTCTTGTTGCAGACCATAGACTCCAAGGCACGGGCTTCAGTAGCTGCAGCTTGCAGGCTCAGTTGTGGCCCANCTCTGCGATCCCCTGGACTGTAACTCGCCAGGCTTCTCTGTCCATGGGATTCTCCAGGCAAGAATACTGGAGTGGGTTGCCATTCCGTTCTCCAGGGAATGGAGAAAATCTTCACAGGAAATTTTAATAGTTCTCATCATAAGAAAGAATTATAACTGTGTGGTGACAGATGTTAACTAGACTTATTGCAGTGATTGTTTTCCCAATGTATACACATGTCATATCATTATGTTACACAACTGAAATATAATGTTTACATGTCAATCACATCACAATTTTTTAAAATTTATGTGTCAACACACATACACCGAACAAAACATGTCTGTGCACTCCCAATTTTTACCTCAGTATTCTAAATGCCATCGGTTTCTTCAACAACTGGTTAGATCAGGGCTTGTTTCCCCCTGGTGATATAAACACTCCCATGTCTGCACTCTTTCCTCCACAATGGCAAGTAGCTACAGGAGCTTCAAAGCGGCAAAGTCACAGCCAGCTTGCTGTGAAAACAGGGCTCACTCGGCACTGCAGCCTATTCTGCTCTTTACTTCTCGGATACTCCCAAAACTGACTTACTATCCTGTATACTTATCGTCTATATGGCCTGTGTAATTTTTTGGTTTCTTCCAAACTGCGCTGTATTGAGATTTATAATGTCCTGGATTTATATCTTGAGATGGACCCTTAACGTTTTGTCATAGCTTTAGCTCTTTCTGATAACTATCATCAACTGGGAGCAGGAAGTTGTATTCTTTTCATGCAACTGAAAATAGGATTGTTGTAAATATTCATTCAGGCCACATTAACCAAAGCTGACTTAGTTTTTAACTTCTAAGTTTTTACTTTTCATTGCATAAAGCAGACCTCTCAGTTGTTCATTTGATAATAATATAACAGATAAAAATGTACATTTACTAAGTTTTTAACTTTTTATTTTGAAGTAATTTTAGTTTTACAGAAGGTTTCGTTAATATTTTTCATGTTTATTTTTAAAGAGTTCTTTTTTAATTTTTTATTTTGGGCTGCACTGGGCCTTGGTTGCTGCATGCACACTGACTCTAGTTGCAGCCAGCAGAGGCTACTCTCCAGCGCAGTGTGCAGGCTTCTTATTGCAGTGGCTTCTCTTGTTGCAGACCATAGACTCCAAGGCACGGGCTTCAGTAGCTGCAGCTTGCAGGCTCAGTTGTGGCCCATGGGCTTAGCTGCCCCAAGGCATATGGAATCTTTCCAGCCCAGGGATCAAACTAATGTTCTTTGATTGGCAGGCAGATTGTTAAGCACTGGACCACCAGGGAAGTCCTGTCTCATTTATTTTAAATAAAATATTTCTGAGTATCCTTAGAAATATTAACTTTTTGGGTATTTAAATAAATAAACATGTTTTTATCACAAAGTTCAAACACTCCACCTACTGACAAAACGTGCTTCCCCAGTGTACTTCAGACAGCAAAGAATTCACCTGCAGTGCAGAAGACCCAGGTTCAATCCCTAGGCCAGGAAGATCCCCTGGAGAAGGGAATGACTACCACTTCAGTATTGTTGTCTGGAGAATTTCATGGACAGAAGAGCCTGGCAGGCTACAGTCCATGACGTTGCAAAGAGTCAGACACAACTGAGTGACTAAGCTCTCAGTACACACACACACTGGCAAAATATAAATCTAAAATTTAAACCACTTCAATTATGCCAGGTCTAAATTTGCTAAAATGCTAAAGACCTAAAGCAACAGTTTTTTTCCCTGGTTTTAAAATACAGACCCAGTGCTGTCTGGAATATAAATGGTAAGAGTGAAATATAGATATCTGAAAAGCAAAAGTAATATTCAGAAAAATCTCTACTTTTTTCAAAAAAGCAGGAAAACTTGGGGAATGTGGCATGAATCTACATATTAAAGAACTCAGTGAAACTCCACCATGTAGGATAAACACAAAGATATCCACATGGGGACAAGTTATAGTCAAACTGCTGAAAGACAAATATTGAAAGCACCAAGAGAGAAGAAGAGAATCAACTCAAATACAGGGGATCCTCAATAAGATTAATAATAATAATACAATAAATTTATCACTAGATATCTTGGATGCCAGAGGTAATAGTATGACATTTAAAGATGTGAGACAAAAAAAATCTATCAACCAAGAATTCTAGATCTAATTTAATACTTCGAGGGCAATACTCCCTAAAGCAATGCAGATTCAACACAACCCCTATCAAAATCCAAACAATATTGTCTGCAGAAATGGAAATACGAGTTCTAAAACTTCTTTGGAATGAATGACAAGGGACTCCTCACTACAAAACAATCTTGAAAAAAAAAAAAAAAGAACAAAGTTGGGAAGCTCATACTTTTTGTTTTCAAAATATACTACAAAGTTACAGTAATCAAAACTGTGTGTGATACTGACTTAAGAGGAGACCTAGAGACCAACAGAAAATAATTGAGAGTCCAGAAATAAGCCTATACGTCTATAGTCAATTGATTTTCAACAATAGTGCCAAGCCCTAATGCGGGAAAGGACAGTCTCCAACAAACAGTCCTGGATCAACTGGACAGGCACGTGGAAAGGAATGAAGGTGAACCCATACTTCATACCAAACACAAAAATTTACTGAAAATGGATCAAAAACCTAAATGTAAGAACTGAAACTATAAAACACTTAAAAGAAAATACAAAATAGTAATAAAATAATAAATTTTCATTACTCTGGACTTGGCAATGTGTTATATATGACACCAAAATCACACACAACAAAAGAAAAAAATAGATAAGTTAGACTTTATCAAAACTGAAAACTTTTGTGCATCAAAGGAATGATCATGAAAGTAAAAAGATAACCTTCAGAATGGGAGAAAATATGTGCAAATCATATACTGATAATGATCTTGTATTCAAAATACATAAAGAATTCTGGCAACTCAACAATAAGAAGACAAATAATCCCAATAAGCACCTAAAAAGATATATATTTCATTAGTCACTAGGGAAATACAAATTGAAATCACAATGAGATACCACTTCACATTCTCATCAGAATAGCTATAATAAAAAAACATAATAACAAGTTTTGACAAGGATGTAAACAAATTGGGACCCTGGCAGTTCGCTACCATAAATAATCTGGGGCTTCCCTGGTGGCTCAGATGGTTAAGACTCCGCCTGCAACGCAGGAGACCCAGGTTCAATCCCTGGATTGGGAAGATCGACTAGAGAAGGGAATGGCAAGACATTGCAGTATTCTTGCCTGGAGAATTCCATGGACAGAGGAGCCTGATGGGCTAAGAGTCAGACACGACGAGTGACTAACACACACACAGAGACAGTGTAGAAACAGTTTGGTGGCTCCTCAGAAACTTAAAATATAGAATTACCATACGACCTCATTTTATTTGTAGATATATACCAAAAAGAACTAAAAACAGGCATCCAAATATTTGTACACAAATATTCATAGCAGCACCATTCACAACAACCAAAAGACAGAAACAATCCAAATATCCATCAATAGATGAATGATAACAAATATAGTAAATACACACAATAGAAGATTAGTCATCAATTAAAAGGAAGCACTGGTACATGCTACAATGTGAATGAATCATGTTATACTAAGTGAAAAAAGCCAAACTTAAATGGCCACATATTGTATGATTCTCTATTAAGTTTCCAGAAAAGCGACTCTATCAGTAGGAAAAAAAAAAAAGGTGGTTGCCAGGGACTCCGCGGAAGAGAATTACAAAATGACTGCTTAATGGATACGGAGTTTTCTTTTGGGGTGATGAAAATATTTTGGACCTAGACAGAGGTGGTGGTTGCACAATATTATGAATGTACTAAATGCCACTGAATTGTACACTTTAAAACAGCTAATTTTTATGTTATATACATTTCACCTCAATGATTTAAAAAACATTTTTTTTAAGTAATCAGCAAAGAGATTTGGTCTTTTAAGGTCTACACAGAGAACCTAGGGAAAAAGGAAAAGGAAAAACATGAGTTTACTTAATACTGAAGGAATGAAACTAAGATCAATATTTGGCACCAAATTACTAAACTTAGTGAAGCTATCACCTCTACAGTTCAGTTCAGTTGCTCAGTCATGTCTGACTCTTTGTGACCCCATGAACCGCAGCACGCCAGGCCTCCCTGTCCATCACCAACTACCGGAGTTCACCCAAACCCATGTCCATTGAGTGGGTGATGCCATCCAACCATCTCATCCTCTGTCGTCCCCTTCTCCTCCTGCCTTCAATCTTTCCCAGCATCCGGGTCTTTTCCAAAGAGTCAGCTCTTCGCATCAGGTGGCCAAAGTATTGGAGTTTCAGCTTCTGCAATGGTCTTTCCAATGAACACCCAGGACTGATCTCCTTCAGGATGGACTGGTTGGATCTCCTTGCAGTCCAAGGAACTCTCAAGAGTCTTCTCCAATATTACAGTTCAAAAGCATCAATTCTTTGGCGCTCAGCTTTCTTTATAGTCCAACTCTCTTATCCATACATGACTATTGGAAAAGCCATAGCCTTGACTAGACGGACCTTTGCTGGCAGTAATGTCTTTGCTTTTTAATATGCTGTCCAGGCTGGTCATAACCTTCCTTCCAAGGAGTAAGAGTCTTTTAATTTCATGGCTGCAGTCACCATCTGCAGTGATTTCGGAGTTCAAAAAAATAAAGTCTGACCCATCTATTTGCCATGAAGTGATGGGACCAGATGCCATGATCTTAGTTTTCTGAATGTTGATCTTTAAGCCAACTTTTTCACTCTCCCCTTTCACTTTCATCAAGAGGGTCTTTAGTTCTTCTTCACTTTTTGCCATAAGGGTAGTGTCATCTGCATATCTAAGGTTATTGATATTTCTCCCAGCAATCTTGATTCCAGCTTGTGCTTCCTCCAGCCCAGTGTTTCTCATGATGTACTCTGTATATAAGTTAAATAAGTAGGGTGACAATATACAGCCTTGACGTACTCCTTTTCCTATTTGGAACCAGTCTGTTGTTCCATGTCCAGTTCTAACTGTTGCTTCCTGACCTGCATACAGGTTTCTCAAGAGGCAGGTCAGGTGGTCTGGTATTCCCATCTCTTTCAGAATTTTCCACAGTTTGTTGTGATCCACACAGTCAAAGGCTTTGGCATATCAATAAAGCAGAAACAGATGTTTTTCTGGAACTCTCNCCGGAAGGCAGTGCAGCGCAGGCGGGTCGCCAACGTAGGGGAAAGGATGCTTGGGATTGGGCTGCTGTCAAAAGAATAGGGAGCGAGGCCCAGAGAGTCAGCAGGAAGAGATACATTTATACTTGTCCGCGAGGCAAAATAAGTGTGAAAATTTCGGATAGGAATATGTGTTAAATATAGCGGAGTCTGTTAATTATCCAGGACGTCACTTCCTGAAAAGGACACTGTCAAGTAGGGCTGGTTGGAAAGGCTTAAAGAATCGTAGCCTCAGACACCCCAGCCAAGTACAAATGGTATGCAGGCTGATACTATAAGACGCGAGGTGCTATTCTGCAACAAAAAATGCAAAATCAGCTCAGGGTAGAACACGAGGGTTCTCTCGAATGTTAAAATGTATTCAGAAAAAATATGAAAGTGCCAGATTTTCAAGAGAAGGGCTAGGGCTAGGCCCTCATTCTCTATATTCTGTATAAATATGTATTCACTGTGGCCTGATTTCCGGCAAAGTGAAGAGCTGGTAACTGCCTTACTAGCTGTTTGCTACGTGTGCCTACTGTTTTATTCCTAAATGTTTTTCTTTTCTAGACGGACAGTATCTCTCCTCTACTGTGAACCTCCAAAGGTTTCCTCTCTCAGAATAAAAAAAAAGGTGACATCTGAGCGAAGAGCCAAAGTAGAGGAGGAAAAAGACCCCTCNTGCTACGTGTGCCTACTGTTTTATTCCTAAATGTTTTTCTTTTCTAGACGGACAGTATCTCTCCTCTACTGTGAACCTCCAAAGGTTTCCTCTCTCAGAATAAAAAAAAAGGTGACATCTGAGCGAAGAGCCAAAGTAGAGGAGGAAAAAGACCCCTCCCCTACTTGACTTTTTTCCATGGTCTATCTCCATGTTCATACTGAACTTGTTGACTATCTCTCCTAGATTACCAGCTTGTAGAGGCCAGGGATTTTTGATCGTTTAATTCACTGATGCATCCCTAACCCCTGGAAAGGGACAAACAAGACAGTCCCAAACACATTGTCCTCTTAGTTTGCAATCTAACAGAGGATGACACCATAATAGACATACGGGTAAAGTGCTATGACTGGGTTTATTATGGAGTCCTTTTTCTAATCCAAGATAGGAATGAAAGTTCTAGCAAGACTTCCTAGAAATTACTAGGTATAATCTCCTTGAGAGTAAGGACCACCCCCTTGAGAGTAAGGACCACTGCACGACTTTACTGAGTACCATTCACCCGCACAGCCATACATATCATGTGCTAAGTCGTTTCAGTTGTGTCCAGCCCTGCGACCCCATGGACTGTAGCCCACCAGGCTTCTCTGTCCATGGGATTTTTCAAGCAAGAACACTGTAGTGGGTTGCCATGCCCTCCTCCAGGGGATCTTCCCGACCCAGGGATCGAACCCACATTTCTTATGCCTCCTGCATTGGCTTTACTACTACTTCCTTACTACTAGCACCACCTGGGAAGCCCCCCATATACGTTGGCTGTGGGGAATATGCTTGATTTGTTCAGCAAGACACACGAGAGATACTCAATAAATACTTCTGAACAAATGAATTAAATTTCAACTAAGCTAAGACCTGAAGGTCCACTAGTGGTGTTTTGGCATCAAGTTTTATGAACATTTCCTTCTAATTTTTTTTTTTAATTTCAGAGTCAAAATGAGAAAAACAACCTGAGAATTCCAAAAACAGAAAGCAGACCAAAGATAGTATTTATTTTCTACCAAAGACAGTATTATATAACAGTCAGATGTTACCCACTTTGTTTCTCAGCACTCTGTTCATGGATCTTTTGGTCTCTTCTTTATCTCTGAGCAGTCTATATTTTGTCTGAGATGAAAAGACAGACAAAAGGAGAAGGTAGGCTCACAATGAAGCTCCATGGGTAACTGCTTCATAGGGGCAAGGTGCCCTGGGCAACAACTATGCAACTGCTTTTCCTTTATTTGTGGCCTCAAAGGACATAGTCTTTTTTATTTGTTAATGGCAAAATTTAAAGAGCAGGCATATATGTATGCCTTCTCAGTCAGGTGGCTCAAAAGCTAACAATTCAATCTGCTAAATAGTGTAATACTGACAGACCATTAGAGGGCAGCGTGACAATATAATTAAGAATTAAGAGTAGTAGAGTCTTATTTCTTCATCCTAGGCTGTTTTCTTCCCTTTGCTCCACACCCATATACCAGTGGAACTTATCACCTCCTTTAATCCCCCCACCTTCAAAACATTTGTCATATTTTATTAACTGTTTGAGGCTGATTTTACCTTACAACAATGCCAACAACAAAATGTTACATGTTTGGCATCCGTGTTGTTAAACACCTACTGTATCTCTGGGAATTTCTCATTAGCCTCTTTATATCTGTACTTCAGTTTCCCAAAATGTTGTTTGGCATTCGTAGAAATTCCTCAAACCTCCTATCTCCTCTGTTTTTCAGGACTCTTTTTCACCTTTCCTGCTACTGCTGCTGTTAAGTCGCTTCAGTCATGTCTGACTCTGTGCGACCCCATAGATGGCAGCCCACCAGGCTCCTCCATCCCTGGGATTCTCCANATTCGTAGAAATTCCTCAAACCTCCTATCTCCTCTGTTTTTCAGGACTCTTTTTCACCTTTCCTGCTACTGCTGCTGTTAAGTCGCTTCAGTCATGTCTGACTCTGTGCGACCCCATAGATGGCAGCCCACCAGGCTCCTCCATCCCTGGGATTCTCCAGGCAAGGATACTGGAGTGTGTTGCCATTCCCTTCTCCAATGCGTGCACGCATGCTGTTACTTCAGTCGTGTCTGATTCTATGTGACCCTATGTACAGCAGCCCACCAGGCTTCTCTGTCCACAAGATTCGTTAGGCAAGAATACTGGAGTGGGTTGCCATTTCCTTCTCCATTCATTTTTGCTACACCAACTCAAAGCCCACGCTTTACAGTGAAGAAAAATTTAGCTTTTCAGGGCTTGGTTAGCTGTCTTTGCATATCCAAGGGCTCACTGGTACACTGTGGTTAAAACAAAAGGGACAAAAGCCAGGATTTCTTCTGTCACCAGCCCAGTCTAGGAGAGACTTTGAACACCTCTCCTTTCTAATTCCTAGCCAGTCCATCTAACCAGTAATGGGCAGCATGAGTCAGTTTGAGTTTTAAGAACTAGTTTTCTGGGACTTCCCTGGGTTTGGTTAAAAAACCACCTTCCAGTGCAGGGGATATGGGTTTGATCCCTGGTCAGGGAATGAAGCTCCCACATGCCGCAGGGCAACTAAGCCTGTGAACCACAACTACTGAGCATGCGTGCCGCAAATAAGACGACGCAGCCAATACATAAATAAATACTTTTTTTAAAAAAAAGAACCAATTTTCTAGAAATGCTGTATAACTGGGATGGGTGTGTCACATAAGTGACACAGCAAAATTAGTGAATAACATAGTGTATCATAAAGTTCTAAGTATATTATATATAGTATGTATAAAGTTTTATCCATTAGTTGACTTTTTGTTTCTTTTTGATGGCTTTTATTTATTCTCTTTCCTCTTCAATTACTAAATAGTTGACTAAGCGAAGAAATAGATATATGTCTGTATGAATGAATGAATATATGTTTTCCATATTAAGTTTACTTTATTTGGGCTAGTCAAGAATTAGAACTTGTTGTTTTAGACTTAGTACAGCATGAGGGAAGAAGTTCTGAATTAATTATTCTATTTAAGAATGATGTGACCTTATTAATCCCAATCTATGAAATAGGAATAATAACATAACTACTACCAAAGATGTGACCTACTACCAAAATGAAAGTTAAGTTTTTAAGCAGCTTTAGCAGTACTAGGAAGCTAATGCAAAGGTAGAAAATGATATACCTCAAAATCCCAACAGCAGTCTTTAATGTGTGAAAATGTATTCACACCACTGGCAAAACCAAAAGCAAACAAACCTAAATTAAAATAGAGAATTAATATAAATAATTAATTTAAAACTATATTAAAAATTAAAGCTACAAAGGTGAAGAAAATACATTCTGCAAAATTGCTCAAATCTTTCTTCTCATTCTCTCCTCTGAGGAAGAAAATCAGCAAGTAACTAGAATTAATATGGAAGTCAGCACTAGATGACTCACTCCAGTATTCTTGCCTGGAGAATCCCAGGGACAGGGGAGCCTGGCGGGCTGCCGTCTATGGGGTAGCACAGAGTCAGACACGACTGAAGTGACTTAGTAGCACCAGCAGCAGCAGCAGCAGTAGATGAAAGGATTAATAGGAGTTGACTAGTAACTAGAATTAATATGGAAGTCAGCACTAGATGACCCACTCCAGTATTCTTGCCTGGAGAATCCCAGGGACAGGGGAGCCTGGCGGGCTGCCGTCTATGGGGTAGCACAGAGTCAGACACGACTGAAGTGACTTAGTAGCACCAGCAGCAGCAGCAGCAGTAGATGAAAGGATTAATAGGAGTTGACCTGACAAAGATGAAGGGAAACAACTTCCAAACCAGACAGAGGGAACAACTTGTGCAAAAGTGAAGAGAAAGTAAAGGACGTGAGGCACTCTGGATGGTTTAAACAGCTTAGTGTGGCTTGATATAGGGTGAGGCCTGTGAGGGAATAGTGAGTCGCTGGTCAGACCAAGGTGAACTCATGAGAGTAAGGAGTGAGAGATGTCTCCTGAAGGTAATGAAGAAAATCAGAAGGGTGACCAAAGAAAGACATGATGTCATGAATTTTACAAAGATCACCTCCATCCCACTGAACTGGGATGGGAGAAGAGAGAACAGGAAACCTGATAGGGAGTGGATTGCCATGTAGTAAACATACCAGTAATCCTAGGAGTCCCAGTGATTCTGGGAGAATTTCCTAGATGTCTAGCCTGCTGCTGCTGCTGCTGCTAAGTCGCTTCAGTCGTGTCCAACTCTGTGCGACCCCATAGATGGCAGCCCACGAGGTTCCTCCGTCCCTGGGATTCTCCAGGCAAGAACACTGGAGTGGGTTGCCATTTCCTTCTCCAATGCAGGAAAGTGAAGTCACTCAGTCATGTCTGACTCATAGCGACCCCATGGACTGCAGCCTACCAGGCTCCTCTGCCCATGGGGTGCTCCAGGCAAGAGTACTGGAGTGGGTTGCCATTGCCTTCTCCGAATGTCTAGCCTAAAGCCTGTTTTTTCAGGCATCCTAACTGAGTAAATATTAAGCATCTAATTGCATGTACTAAATCCCTTTCTGCTTAAATTTGATAGAGGATTGTATTTGTTTTCTAGGGCTATTGTGGCAAAGTACACAAACTGGTCTCTTTAAAACACAGAAGTTTATAGTTCTACAAGCTGGAAGTTCAAAGTCAAGACCTCAGCAGGATTGGTTTCCTTTAAGGACTCTGAAGGAGAATCTGTTCCATGCCTCTCCCCTAACTTTTAGTGACCACAAACATTTCTTATGACAGCGAAACTCCATTCTCTGCCTCTTTCTTCACATGACAGTCTGCTCCCTGCATGTGTTCACATCAGCTCACTTCTGTGCGTGTCTGTCTCTGGGTCCAAATGTCCTCCTTTTATAAAACCACTAGTCTCATTGAGTTAGGGCTCACTTTGATGACCTCATTTTACTAGAGACAGAAGAAGGATATTTTAGTTTGGTGTTTTTTTTGTTTTTTGTTTTTTTTTTTAATGTAGACCATTTTAAAAGTCTTTACTGAGTTTGTTACACTACTGTTTCTGTGTTAAGTTTTGTTTTTTTTTGGATGCAAGGTATGTGGGATCTTAGCTCTCCCACCAGGGATCGAACTTGCAGCTCCCTGCACTGGAAGACAAAGTCTTAAGCACTGGACCACCAGGGAAGTCTCAGGAGAAGATTTTTACTTGAAGTCATTTTAAAACTTGATTACTTCTGTAAATACACTATTTCCATATAAAATCATATTCTGAGGCCCTGGTGGAATATATTTCAATCCATAACAAGGAGTATGCCAGGAACATTTGATATTCTTTATATGTTCAAAATGGGAGGAGGAGGCCATGCAAATAGCTAAGAAGAGAAGCTAAAGGCAAAAGAAAGAAGGAAAATACACCCATCGGAATGCAGAGTTCCAAAGAATAGCAAGGAGAGATAAAAAGACCTTCCTACATGAACAATGCAAAGAAATAGAGGAAAACAATAGAAGAGGAAAGACTAGAGATCTCTTCAAGAAAATTAGAGACACCAAGGGAACATTTCATGCAAACATGGGCTCGATAAAGGACAGAAATGGTCTGGACCTAACAGAAGCAGGAGATATTAAGAAGATGTGGAAAGAATACACAGAACTATACAAAAACGATTTTAATGACCAGCTAACCATGATGGTGTGATCACTCACCGAGAGCCAGACACCTTGGAGTGTGAAGTCAAGTGGACCTTAGGAAGCATCACGACAAACAAAACTAGCGGAGGTGATGGAATTCCAGCTGAGCTATTTCAAATCCTAAAAGATGATGCTGTGAAAGTGCTGCCTTCAATATGCCAGCAAATTCCACAGGACTGGAAAAGGTCAGTGTTCATTCCAGTCCCAAAGAAAGGCAATGCAAAAGAATGCTCAAACTTCTACTACAAATTGCACTCATTTCACATGCTAGCAAAGTAATCCTCAAAATTCTACAAGCCAGGCTTCAACACTACGTGAACCGTGAACTTCCAGATGTTCAAGCTGGATTTACAAAAGGCAGAGGAACGAGAGATCAAATTGCAAACATCTGTTGGATCATCAAAAAAGCAAGAGAGTTCCAGAAAAACATCTACTTCTGCTTCATTGACTATGGCAAAGCCTTTGACTGTGTGGATCACAACAAACTGTGGAAAATTCTGAAAGAGATGGGAATACCAGACCACCTAACCTGCCTCTTGAGAAATCTGTATGCAGGTCAGGAAGCAACAGTTAGAACTGGACATGGAACAACAGACTCGTTCCAAACTGGGAAAGGAGTATGTCACCCTGTATATTGTCACCCTGCTTATTTAACTTATATGCAGAGTACATCATGAGAAACGCTGGGCTGGATGAAGCACAAGCTGGGGTCAGAATGCCGGGAGAAATATCAATAACCTCAGATATGCAGATGACACCACACTTATGGCAGAAAGCAAAGAAGAACTAAAGAGTCTAAAGATAAAGATGAAAGAGGAGAGTGAAAAAGCTGGTTTAAAACTCAACATTCAAAAAGCAAAGATCATGGCATCCAGTCCCATTGCTGCTCCTGCTAAGTCACTTCAGTCGTGTCCGACTCTGTGCAACCCCCTAGACGGCAGCCCACCAGGCTCCCCCGTCCCTGGGATTCTCCAGGCAAGAACACTGGAGTGGGTTGCCATTTCCTTCTCCAATGCACGAAAGTGAAAAGTCAAAGTGAAGTCGCTCAGTCGTGTCTGACTCTTAGCGACCCCATGGACTGCAGCACACCAGGCTTCTCCAACCATGGGATTTTCCAGGCAAGAGTACTGGAGTGGGGTGCCATTGCCAGTCCCATTACTTCATGGAAAATAGATGGGGAAACAATGGAAACAAGGACAGACTTTATTTTCTTGGGCTCCAAAATCTCTGCAGCCATGAAATTAAAAGACACTTGCTCTTTGGAAGAAAAGCTATGACAAACCTAGACAGTGTATTAAAAAGAGGAGACATTACTTTGCTGTCAAAGGTCCGTCTAGTCAAGGCTATGGTTTTTCTAGTAGTCATGTATGGATGTGAGAGTTGGACTATAAAGAAAGCTGAGCACCGAAGAATTGATGCTTTTGAATTGTGGTGTTGGAAAAGACTCTTGAGATTCCCTTGGACTGCAAGGAGATCAAATCAGTTAATCCTAAAGGAAATCAACCCTGAATATCATTGGAAAGACTGATGCTGAAGGTGAAGCTTCAATTCTTTGGCCAGCTGATGCAAAGAGCTAACTCGTTAGAAAAGACCCTGATGCTGCGTAAGATTGAAGGCAGGAGAAGAAGGGGATAACTGAGGACAAGATGGTTGGATGGCATCATTGAGTCAATGGACGTGAGTTTGAGCAAGTTCCAGGAGATGGTGAAGGACAGGGAAGCCTGGCGTGCTGCCGTCCATGGGGCTACAAAGAGTTGGACACACTGAGTGACTGAACAATAGCAACAGTGTTCGTGTAGCGGCACTTCCTTGGCGGTCCTGTAGTTAATAATCCACCTCTCAATGCAGGGAACGTGGGTTTGATCCCTGGTCAGGGAACTAAGATCCAACAAGGTAGCTAAGTGCACACATGCTGCAGCTACTGAGGATTCTAGAGCCCATGGGATGCAAGTAGAGAGCCCGCACACCACAACAAGAGACTCAGCATGACAGAACGAATGAATCCTGTGTGCTGCAACTAAGACACAACACAGCCAAGTAAATGTTTTCAAATAAAAATAAATAAATAAATATTCATGTAGTTCTCATATTTCCCAGCTTCCTTTGCAGCTTTGTTGGGGTCATGTGACTAGTTCTATGAGCAGACCAGTGTGTTTCTCCTGAGCAGGGTTAGTGAAAAGCCTTGCATGACACTCTGGCTTGCTTTCCATGCTTTGTCAAACTCTGAAATCATATGTTGAAAGAGTAATGTAGCAAGATGGTCAACCCTGTCATCCTGGGTCCCTGCCTGTCTACACAGAATACAGCACCCTGCCAAAGCCTATTAGACATGCAACATGAACAAGAAATAAATCTTTGTGGTGTAGAAACACTAAGATTTAGAGGCCAGTTGCAGCAGTTGGTGTTAATTATCTTCATTAATACAGTCTAACCCTGATGGTGTTGGAGAAGACTGTTGAGAGTCTCTTGGACTGCAAGGAGATTAAACCAGTTCATCCTAAAGGAAATCAACCCTGAATATGCATTGGAAGGACCGATGTTGAAGCCGAAACTCCAATACTTTGGCCACATGATGCGAAGAACTGACTCATTTGAAAAGACCCTGATGCTGGGAAAAATTGAAGGTGGGAGGAGAAGGGGACGACAGAGGATGAGATGGTTGGATGGCATCACTGACTCAATGGACATGAGTTTGAGTAAGCCCTGGAAATTGACAATGGACAGGAAAGCTTGGCATGCTGCAGCCCATGGGGCTGCAAAGAGTTGGACATGACTTAGCGACTGAACTGAACTGAACTGAACCCTAATGGACATATTATTGAAAAAGTTCCTGTGATGGGAATTCAGCTTCTGTCCTGAAGTAGGCCTTTTAAAGAATCTGCCTTTTTTTTTTTTTAATGGTGCCTCTCCCAACAAAGACTATCCAGTAAGAACAGTATAAAAATTTCTACATATCTGTATTAATCTCCTCAAGTTGCTATATAGAGTGGGTGGCTTGAGCAACAGACATTTATTTTCTCAGTGTTCTGGAGGCAAAAATTCCATAATCAAGGTGCCAGCAAGTTTGGTTTCTGGTAAGATCACTCTTTTTACCTTGTAGATAGCTACCTCCTCCTTCTTCTTTTAAAGTGTTGATCTTGTTTTAAAAAATATGGAACATTTCATGAACTTGTGTATTATCCTCATGCAGGGTCTATGCTCATCATTTCTGTACAGTTCCAATTTTAATATGTACTGCCAAAATGAGCACAGTAGCTGCCTTCTCAATATGCTCTCACATGGCCTTTCCTCTATACACACACGGAAAGAGGGAGCTCTCTGGTGTCCTTCTTCTAAGGGCTCCACAAGTATGGCCATTATAAGACCCTATCTCCAATTACAGTCACATTGGGTGTTAAGGTTTCAACATATGAATTTAGAGGGGACACGGTTCAGTCCATAACAATATTACTAAATGAATGATATAAAACATAAAAAAGCTCACTGCATATCATACTGTCCAGATGAGAATCACTGTTAATAGTTTCTTTCTCTTCATACTTCCCACTGTCTAGACACAAACACACAATATAAATTAGACTGTTGTTAAGTCACCTAGTCATGTCCAACTCTTTGTGACCCTATGGAGTGTAGCCTGCCAGGTGCCCCTGTCCGTGGGATTCTCCAGGCAAAAATACTGGAGTGGATTGCTAGGCACTCTGCCAGGGGATTTTCGCAACCCAGGGATCAAACCCACCATTTCTTATGTCTTCTGCATTGGCAGGCGGGTTCTTTACCCCTAGCGCCCCCTGAGCAGCAGTTCATACTACACATATTGTTGTTCATTCGCTCAGTTGTGTCTGAATTTTTGTGACCCCATGGACTACAGCACGCCATCTTCCCTGTCTTTCACTAACTCCCAGAGCTTGCTCATACTCATGTCCATTGAGTCAGTGATGCCATCCAACCATCTCAGCCTCTTTCATCCCCTTCTCCTCTTGCCTTCAATCTTTCCCAGCATCAAGGTCTTTTCTAATGAATTGGCCCTTCGCATCAAGTGGCCAAAGTATTGAAGCTTCAGCTTCAGCATCACTCATTCCAATGATATTCAGGGTTGATTTCCTTTAGGATTAATTGGTTTGATCCCCTTGCAGTCCAGGGGACTCTCAAGAGTCTTCCCCAAAAGTTCAAAAGCATCAGTTCTTCGGTGCTCAGCCTTCTTTATGGTGAAACTCTCACATCCATACATGACCACTAGAAAAACCATGGCTTTGACTAGACGTACCTTTGACAGCAAAGTAATGTCTCTGCTTTTTAATACACTGTCTAGGTTTGTCATAGCTTTTCTTCCAAAAAGCAAGTGTCTTTTAATTTCATGGCTGCAGTCACCATCTGCAGAGCTTTTGGAGCCCAAGAAAATAAAGTCTGTCCTTGTTTCCATTGTTTCCCCATCTATTTTCCATGAAGTAATGGGACTGGATGCCATGATCTTTGCTTTTTGAATGTTGCGTTTTAAACCAGCTTTTTCACTCTCCTCTTTCATCTTTATCTTTAGACTCTTTAGTTCTTCTTTGCTTTCTGCCATAAGTGTGGTGTCATCTGCATATCTGAGGTTATTGATATTTCTCCCGGCAATCTGATCCCAGCTTGTGCTTCATCCAGCCCAGCATTTCTCATGATGTACTCTGCATATAAGTTAAATAAGCAGGGTGACAATATACAGCCTTGACATACTCCTTTCCCAATTTCGAACCAGTGTGTTGTTCCATGTCCAGTTCTAACTGTTGCTTCCTGACCTGCATACAGATTTCTCAAGAGGCAGGTCAGGTGGTCTGGTATTCCCATCTCTTTCAGAATTTTCTACAGTTTGTTGTGATCCACACAGTCAAAGGCTTTGCCATAGTCAATGAAGCAGAAGTAGATGTTTTTCTGGAACTCTCTTGCTTTTTTGATGATCCAACAGATGTTGGCAATTTGATCTCTGGTTCCTCTGCCTTTTGTAAATCCAGCTTGAACATCTGGAAGTTCACGGTTCACGTAGTGTTGAAGCCTGGCTTGTAGAATTTTGAGCATTACTTTACTAGCGTGTGAGATGAGTGCACTGCGTGGTAGTTTGAGCATTCTTTTGCATTGCCTTTCTTTGGGACTGGAATGAACACTGACCTTTTCCAGTCCTGTGGCCACTGCTGAGTTTTCCAAATTTGCTGGCATACTGAGGGCAGCATTTTCACAGCATCATCTTTTAGGATTCGAAATAGCTCAGCTGGAATTCCATCACCTCTGCGAGTTTTGTTTGTCGTGATGCTTCCTAAGGCCCACTTGGCTTCACACTCCAAGGTGTCTGGCTCTTGGTGAGTGATCACACCATCATGGTTTAGCTGATCATTAAAATCGTTTTTGTATAGTTCTGTGTATTCTTTCCACATCTTCTTAATATCTTCTCCTTGTCTTAGGTCCATACCATTTCTGTCTTATATTGGGCCCATCTTTGCATGAAATGTTCCCTTGGTATCTCTAATTTTGTTGAAGGGATCTCTAATCTTTCCTCTTCTATTGTTTTCCTCTATTTCTTTGCATTGTTCACTTAGGAAGGCTTTCTTATCTCTCCTTGGTATTCTTTGGAACTCTGCATTCAGATGGGTATCTCTCTCCTTTTCTCCTTTTTTTTAGCTTCTCTTCTTTTCTCAGCTATTTGTAAGAACACCTCAGACAACCGTATAGTTCTACACATATAATTCTAGTTTTTCACTTATAGTAAATAAAGTTCCATTTATTACAGTTTTTCTTTACTTATTGCTATGTCTTCTATACCAGGACATAAAAATTTCAAACTATTCTTCCCAATGGCTTCACAGTAATTTCTTATAAGGATTATGAAAATTTATTTAACAGTTTTTCTCATGGTAGTTGATCACTTGGAATTTCTTAATTTTTTATTATGGACAATGCTGCAGAAAATATCCTGATACATGTGTATATTCATAGTTTTATTAATATTTCAGCAAAGTAGATTCCTAGAAGTGAAATTGCTAAGTCAAAGGTAATGCATGTTTAAATCTGAATAGATATTGTGTGCTAATTTATATTCTAATGAAGTTATATAAAGTACCCATTTCCTCATGTCCACCTTTGAGTAGTATCAATAATTTTATTTTTGCTAATATAATAAGGTTAAAAGCAAAAATTTTTATTTATATTAGTAAATTTTTGCATGTTTGTCCTTATTTCTTTTTTGTGAGTTACATATTCACAGTCTTTGCCCATTTTCCACTTCTATTATTTTAAAATAGTTATTTTTAAGAGTCATTTATATTTATGATGGCAAATAAACTTTATTATATGTGTTTCAAATATTTTCTCTCAATATGTGCTTTGTCTTTTAATTTTGTTATTCATATTCTTAACTCTATGGATGTGAAGCTACAGGGTCAAATTTGGCCCATTTTCAGGTAGTAGGTACAGAATATGTGTGTTAGGGGTTAGGAATTAGACTCCAGGCATGACAGGTGGGCAGGGCAAAAATAGCCACTGCAAGTACCTTCTCAGTGCCTAAGTGCAACACTTAGAATCCCTTATCTGACAGGCAGCCAAACTTATTTGCCTGACTAAAACCTTTGAATCTTGAAGAGGAGATTTTATATGCTTATCAGCACCAATGCTGAGCCCACCAGCTACCTTATTGATTCTCACAGGATCAACTGATGCTCAGGGACTGTGGCTGAGAGACTGGAACCTTCTGAATGAAAAGGAAGGGAGAGCAGACTGGTCTACAGCACCAAACTGAGCAAGCATTTGATTAACACTTGAAGAAATGGAACTGAAAACAAAAAAGAAACAAAAACTGGAACTGTGTGTATTCAAACATACAATACATTAAAATTACATATGATATCTAATCTATGCTTTCAAAAAGGCAAGGAGATCAATGGGAACAATGAATAATAAAAATGTAAACAATAAGAATCTTACAACACTAAAACCTAAGGGAATACTAGCAATTTTTATGATTTTAAACTTTAGTCCACTTCAGTATTTTACAAATAAGAAAACAAAGGTCAAAGAATATGATGAGCTCAGGTTTGCAACTCTAGTTCCTAGCAGAGACAGGATTAGAACTCAGTTCTCTTGACCCTCAATTTGACAAAACCTCCTTAATTTAGGAGTTCCTTGTATCTCTGGATAAACAACAACCAAAAAGCCCATACATTTAAAATGTGACTTTTAACAGAACTAAAATATGATAAATTAGTAATCAGGTTTTAAAATTATTTTATGTCTCTGTCTGAGACCCACCGCCCTCTTTGGTAGAAGGTGTATCCTAGCCCAGAAGCCAGCTCAAAGCCCCAGGAAGCAGCATCACTGAGTGATGCTGCCCACAGACTCTGACTGCATCCAGACAATCAGTTCCCAGGATCAGTAACTCAGAGCTACCCAAGACGCACCTCTGGCCTACGTACCTTGTCTGTAGGTTTTTTAAAAGCCACTTCCCATCCTCATCCCCACCCACCCACCTTGCCAACTGTGTGTCAGAGATCACACCTCACTGTCTAGATCTCTTTATGAACAATTAGCCTGGAAATGGCAACCCACTCCAGTATTCTTGCCTGGAGAATCCCAAGGACGGAGGAGCCTGGTGGGCTACAGTTCACGGGGTCACACAGAGTCGGACACGACTGAGCGACTTCACTCACTCACTCACTCACTCAGCCTGTTGGCAATCTTTGGATTAACTTTTATGACACGCAAACTAGTGTATGTTCTCAAGCTAAGAGGTTCTCTGAGGTTGTGTTTAGATTGTTTCATCTGAAAGAAAGGGTAGAAAGTGAAGTTGCTCAGTCATGTCCAACTCTTTGCAATTCCATGGACCGTAGCCGACCAGGCTCCTCTGTCCATGGGATTTTCCATGCAAGAGTGCTGGAGAGGGTTGTCATTTCAATGAAAGGTATAAGGGAAAGGCAGAAGTTGCCTGATGTCTGTTCAATCTTTTGCCCATGAGCTAACTGCTATTAAGAGTTTCTTGTGTGGGAAGGAAAGAGTGGGAAGAATTGAGAAAGTAGCATTGACGTACATATACTACCATCTGTAAAATAGATACCCAGTGGGAAGCTGTTGTATAACACAGGGAGCTCAGCTTGGTGCTGCTCTGTGATGGTTTAGAGGGATAGGAGGGTGGAAGGGAGACTGAAAAGGGAGGGGATGTGTGTATGTGTGTGTGTATATTATATATATACTTATAGTTGAGTCATGTTGGTGTACAGCAGAAACTAACACAACACTGTGAAGCAATTATCCTCCAATTAAATTTTTTAAACTTTAAATTTTTTTTTTTTTTGTCTTTTTGTTTTGAGGTATAGCCGATTAACAATGTTGTGGTAGTTTCAGGTGAAGAACGACGGGACTCAGCCATACGTATACTTGTGTCCATTCTCCCCCAAAACCCCCTCCCATCCAAGCTGGCACACAACATTGAGCAGAGTTCTATGTGCTATACAATAAGTCATTGTTGATTAATATAGTAGCATGTACATGACCTTCTGAAAGTCCCTAACTATCCCTTTCTTCCGCCAGCTAAATTTTTTTGAATTTATTTAATTGGAAGATAAATACTTTACAATATTGTGATTTTTTTGGCATATATCAACATGAATCAGCCAAGGGTGATTTCCATGTGTCTTTCCATCCTGAACCCCTCCAACCTCCTTCCCGACCCTATCCTTCTGGATTGTCCCAGAGCACTGGCTTTGAGTGCCTTTCTTCATGATCAAATTTGCACTGGTCAACTGTTTTACACATAGTAATATACATGTTTCAGTGCTGGTCTCTCAAATCATCCCACCCTTGCCTTCTCCCACTGAGTCCAAAAGTCTATTATTTATGTCTTTGTCTCCTTTGCTGCCCTGCATGTAGGATCCTTGTTATTTAAATTCCATATATATATATATGTTAAATACAGTATTTATCTTTCACTTTCTGACTTACTTCAGTCTATTACTATAGGCTACAGTTTCATCTACCTCATAACTGACTCAAATGCATTCCTTTTTATAGCTGAGTAATATTCCACCATGTATATATACCACAACTTCTTTATCCATTCATCTTATGATGGACATCTAGGTTGCTTCCATGTCCTAGCTATTATAAATAGTGCTGCAGTGAACACTGGGGTACATGTTGTCTCTTTCAATTCTGGTTTCCCCTGTGTATTTGCCAGCAGTGGGATTGCTGGGTTGTATGGCAGTTCTAGTCCCAGTTTTTAAAGGAATCTCCACACTGTTCTCCATAGTGGCTGTACCAGTTTGCATTCTCACCAATAATTTGAGAGGGTTCCCTTTTCTCCACACCAAGAGTTTCCTATGTGCACTTTTAGAAAATTTCCATACATGTCTAGGTAGGAGTACCATCATATTGTTTTAGAATTTATTTCTTTAAATTTTCACATACTATCTTGTAGTTGCCTTTTAAAATTACCTCATTCTAAACCTGAAAATGTATAATATGTATGTAGGGCACAATTTGCTTATGATTTGGTTTGTTTTTAAAACAGCTTTTAAAACTGCCCTTCAAAAGGCACCTACACTGATTGAAGTTGAAAATTATTGTTGGAGTACTAATATAATATTTCTTACCTAATACAATCCATGTATATGGCTTAGATAGGTTACTTGTGCTATCTGAGCTTCAGTTTTTCCATCTGCAAAAAAGGTACCATTTCTTGGCAGGAGGCTAGTCATAGAATTTGATGAGATAATGCTTGTAGCACAATCTGGTAAGGTGGAAATGATGTTTTGGGGAGACGAAACAAAATATACTCTATTCGCTAAAGCAGATGAAGTGTGCTTGAATCTACAATCTATTTACCAGTTAAGTTGGCTTAAAGCTCAACATTCAGAAAAATAAGATCATGGCATCTGGTCCCATCACTTCATGGGAAATAGATGGGGAAACAGTGGAAACAGTATCAGACTTTATTTTTCTGGGCTCCAAAATCACTGCAGATGGTGATTGCAGCCATGAAATTAAAAGACGCTGACTCCTTGGAAGGAAAGTTATGACCAACCTAGATAGCATATTAAAAAGCAGAGACATTACCTCGCCAACAAAGGTCCATCTAGTCAAGGCTATGATTTTTCCAGTGATCATGTGTGGATGTGAAAGTTAGACTGTGAAGAAAGCTGAGCGCTGAAGAATTGATGCTTTTGCACTGTGGTGTTAGAGAAGGCTCTTGAGAGTCCCTTGGACTGCAAGGAGATCCAACCAGTCAATCTTAAAGATCAGTCCTGGGTGTTCATTGGAAGGATGGATGCTGAAACTGAAACTCCAATACTTTGGCCACCTCATGTGAAGAGTTAACTCACTGGAAAAGACTCTGATGCTGGGAGGTATTGGGGGCAGGAGGAGAAGGGGATGACAGAGGATGAGATGGCTGGATGGCATCACTGACTTGATGGACATGAGTTTGGGTAAACTCTGGGAGTTGGTGATGGACAGGGAGGCCTAGTGTGCTGCAATTCATGGGGTCGCAGAGTCGGACACGACTGAGCGACTGAACTGAACCCAGGATGAGTGAGGTAAGCTTCTGATCCTCAGTTTACTCTCTATAAAATACACAAAAAATAGTTGTGAGATTTAAAACAAAATAATGTGTATGAAGGTCTTACTAGGATGTCTTTTTCCTAAAATGTGCTCAGTAATAATAGTACTCATTACTGTCAAGTGAGGCCCTTGATCTGGGTTTAAAACCTCCTTCTGCCATTCCTTAGATATATGTCTCTGAGGAACTGTCTTGAAGTTTCTGAGCCTTAGTTTCCTCATCCCACCTTACTGGATTGTGAGGATGAAACAGATGCTTAGTACCATCTCCAAAATATGGTAGATACAAGCACTTAGCACTGTGTCCAGGTCTTTGAATGGAAACACACATCGGCTGCTTTCCTCATCAGTTAACTTCTCTTTTTCCTTTCCAATTCTTTACTGCATAGATGAGGTGTATTTAAACTAGTGCAGGAGTGTTGCAGATAGAATTTTAAAGTCAGAATCTCTGCTCCTTTTTTTTGCTGTTAATTTTAAGTCCTTTCTATGGGCTAGTTTTACCCTACAATTCACAAGAAATGTAATGATGTGTAATGAATAGTGATAAAGCATATTCAGATCAGAACATTAATCATTTAAGCAAAACAAACTCATAGAGGACTTCTTTCTTCAAAGTGTATATATTTTCATCAAATTAATTTATCAAATAACAATTAACACAAGTTCTAGTTCTCTGTTGAATTTACAAGCTCAATAGAGATATGAATCATAATGACATATTGTGCGGATGCGCAGTGGTTACTGGAGACTCTGAATCATAGTCCAGAGGAAAGGCAACACTGAGAAATATTCTAAGAAGATGTTAAACTAGAAAAAAACAGTTTCTGAGAGAAAAAAAGCTTTGCAATCACAGTCCAAGGCCATTTAAGGACAGTGATTCTCAAACTCTGAAGAACACAGATCATGTCCCATTCCAGGTGTTTTGGCTATTCTTATCTCTCCATGAGTTCCCAGATCTCATATATGAGATAAGGAGCACTTAACTCAAGAAAACTTGCTGCTAAAGACTCACCAACTACAGACTGAGAACATATGGAAATTGCTTGAGGCCCATGAAGCATTCTAGTTAGATGCAGTCATCTTTCCATTTGAATCTGAGAGAAGTAGAGCATTGCACAGGGGAAGAAAAGAAAAAAGAGGGTTGTAGGAAAGGGTGGTAGGGCTTCAACTTTGGCACTACTGACATCGTGGTTTGAAGCATTCTTTGTTGTGGGGCACCGTCTCATGCACTCTAGGATACAAAGCGGCACCCCTGGACTCAATGCTATATGCCAGTAGCACCATGTCCCTCCCAGCTGTGACAGCCAAAAATGTCTCCAGACTTTGCCAAATGTTCCTGGGGATGGAGGAGAAAGGACATAGAAAACCAGGTTGAGAACCACTGTTCTGGAGAATGTGGAGGCAAGGAATAGGAATATACCCTGGTCACCCCCCAGTTTCCTTTTTCCTTTACAAATATTTAGCTGCTTTAGAAAGGCTTTTTATGGATATCTTATTCTCTTCTCTCTTCCTGGATAGCTATTTCTGTTTTCATTCTAGTCACCCCAGGACAGACTGAGACTTACCTTAGAGACCCTCAGTGAAGTCCTGGGCAGCTGGGAGAGAGCAGGAGAGCATGAGGTCAAGGCAACAGGCCAGAGACCGAGGTCTCCTCTTGACAGGGCTTGTGGTATCTGGGCTGAGTGCAACGCTGAAGACTAACGTTATTCCCTCAATTTTGACTGTTACAGTGGTTCATAAAAGTAGGGTGGGTAGATACAGGAAGAATTGGAAGAATCAGAATCATTGGGAGAAAATGACACATCTTTATCCATCTGCCAGCATATAGCCCCAGGCAAGGGGGCTATAATTGCAGCAAGACGTGACATAGGTATGCATGTTTTCAACTCCAGTGCAGTCAGTGTAAGGTGTTACTTACTCTCCGTCTCTTCTTCCAGTGGAACCACCTGTCTAAGAAGTTTTCTGTGATATCTAACCTATTGAGGATAACTCTCAATAACAAGCTGGAGACGTGCCTTGAAGCATTATTTGAACTAGCGAAAAATGATGAAAACACTAATTTGAAAACATCAGCATTTTTACGTTCATTGCAGTATTATTTACAATAGCCAGAATATGGAAGGTGCCTAAGTGCCCACTAATAGATAAATGGGTAAAGAAGATATTATAAAGATTACTCAGTCATAAAAAAGAATATAGCAAGCCCTTACATATGAATTAATTCTATTCTGAGAGCACATTAGTGAATCCAATTTGTAAGTCCAAAAAAGTAGCCTAGGTACCCAACTAACACAATCTGTTTTACTGTAATAGCTTTATAACGCTTTTCACACAAAGAATACATAAAAACAGACAAGAAAAGCATAGAAAACATTTCTAAGCTTGCAGTACAGTACCTTGAAAAGTACAGGAGTACAGCACAACAGCTGTCATCCAGGGGCTGGCACTGAGTGAACAGGCAAGAAGTGTTGCTGACTGGAGGAGGGAGAGAAGGTGGGAGATGGCAGAGCAGAAGGATCATCAGCAACAGGAGACAAAGGGCCAGCTGCAGTTTCACTCACATCTGACCCTGACGGAATGCACATTCACACCTTTCAAAGTTTTCAACTTGAAGGTTCATATGTAAGGGACTTACTGTAAAATCTTGCCATTTTCAACAGTGTGGAAGGACCTAGAGGGTAATGTTGTTCAGTTTCCCATTCATGTCCAGCTCTTTGTGACCCCATGGACGGCAACATGCCAGGCTTTCCTGGTGCTGCAGAGGTTAATATGCTAAGTGAAGTAAGTCCGACACAGAAAGAGGAATCCAAATAAAAACTGTATGATTTCACTTGTATGTGGAATATTAAAAAAACAACAACAAATGAATAAACATAACTAAACAAAAATAATCATAGATACAGGGACTAAACAGATGTTCGCCAGAGGGGTGGGGTTGAGGGAAGAAAGAAGTAGGTGAGGGAGATTGAGAGGTACAAACTGTCAGTTACAAAATAAATGAAGTCACAGGGATTAATTATACAATGTGGGGAATGTAGTCAATAATTATGAATTAACAGTATCTTCATATGGTAACAACTGCAACTAGACTTATCATGATGATCGTTTTGAAATATATAGAAATATTGAATCACTATGCTTCCCTGGTGGCTCAGAGGGTAAAGCATCTGCCTGCAATGCAGGAGAAATGGGTTTGATCCCTGGGTCAGGAAGATACCCTGGAGAAGGAAATGGCAACCCACTCCAGTACTCATGCCTGGAAAATCCCATGGACAGAGAAGCCTGGTAGACTTCACAGAGTCAAACATGACTGAGCGACTTCCATTATATTTCAAATACAAAGAAACAAACTTATAGAAAGAGATCAGATTTGTGGTTGTCAACCAAGGTCCGTCTTGTCAAAGCTATGGTTTTTCCAGTGGTCATGTATGGATGTGAGAGTTGGACTATAAAGAAAGCTGAGCATAGAAGAATTGATGCTTTTGAACTGTGGTGTTGGAGAAGACTCTTGAGAGTCTCTTGGACTGCAAGGAGATCCAACCAGTCCATTCTAAAGGAGATAAGTCCTGGGTGTTCATTGGAAGGACTGATGTTGAAGCTGAAACTCCAATACTTTGGCCACCTCATGTGAAGAGCTGACTCATCTGAAAAGACCCTGATGCTGGGAAGATTGAAGGCAGCAGGAAAAGCGGACGACAGAGGATGAGACGGTTGGATGGCATCACTGACTTAATGGACATGAGTTTGGGTAAACTCTGGTAATTGGTGATGGGCAGGAAAGCCTGGCGTGCTGTGGTTCATGAGGTTGCAAAGAGTTGGACACGACTGGAGCAACTGAACTGAACTGAAGTGGGGTTGGGGAGAAGGGGAATAGGAGGAAGGTAGTTGAAATGTACAAACTTTCAATTTGCAAGATAAATAAGTACTAGGGATATAACATACAATATAAGTAACACTGCTCTATGTTATATATGAAAGCTGTTAAGAGAGTGAATCCTAAGATTTCTCACTGCAAGAAAAAAAATGATTTTATACTTCTTTAATTTTGAAATGATGCTCAGTAAACATTGTAGTAATTAGTTCCTGACACACATGAGTAAAATCATTATTCTGTACACCTTATACAGTGCTGCATGTCAATTATCTCTCAATAAAAGTAGAAGAAGAAAAGAATGATAGATAAAACCATTGAGATTTTTTTAAACCTGTTAGAGATAAATGTAAACAACCTTTTATAATAATAAACTAGAAACTGAGAGGGAAAAGTGACTTCTACTAAATACAGGATACCAAAAGAAAAAAATAAAAGAAAAAATATGGGATATCAAAAGTAAATTTAAAAGAATGAGAAACTGGAAAAAATGGGAAAAAACAAATTATAAGTATTTGGAAGCATTAAAAAATAAACTAGTGCAAAATGGGAAATTTTCAAAATGGGAAAATCAGGGTAGACTTTCTAAATAAATTTGTGGGGGAGAATAAATGAAATAATCCATGTAGATCCCAGAATAGTGTGTAGTAAGCCCTCAAATGTTGACCAAAACTATTAAAAACTGTTTTTAAAGATAAAGTGCTTTAGAGTGTGATGTTAAATGAAACTAATAAGATCTAAGACTACAAACAGTAGATCCCTATTTCATGAAAAGATACCCATAATTTGGGGATCAAGACTGAGCTGTGATAGTCTATCCTTTGGACTCAGTGTAGACATACTTGAGAAATTATTCTGTTATTTTTAAGTGAAGGAGAATAAGGGGACAGGGTTGAGGGGACAAAGGTGATGGGAGAACCACAAGGCAGCTGCTCTTCCCAGCAGAGCTGGGTAAGGGGTGGACCAGCAGGGGAGCTGTTCATGCTGCCCCTGTGGGGCTGCCATTGTAGTGGGCACTGCCGCTCACTACAGAAAACAGTGATGTGAAGAAAACTGTATTTACGACCATTCTTCTTATGAACAGAATGTGGTTAAAGTCACTTGTCATAGATTGAAACCCCCAGGGGCACACTTGAGCAGTGGTCTCTAAGCTGCTTTTTGGTGAAACTGGGTCTGGTTGATTTCCATCTTTTTACTTTGTGAACAGTAAGTGTATACAACTCTCTTGCCCAAAATGAAGAACTGAGAATACAATAGAAGAGCTTCCCCCAAGTCTTAATACTTGGCTACTCCTTTTCTGAATAAATATTAAACATGTATTTCAGTAGCAATAATTTTGGGGATTCCCTGGTGGCTCAGATGGTAAAGAAGCTGCCAGTGATGTGGGAGACCTGGGTTTGATCCCTGGATCAGGAAGATCCCGTTGCCTGGAGAATCCCATAGACAGAGGAGCCTGGTGGGCTACAGTCTACAGGGTTGCAAAGAGTCAAACACAATTCTGAGCACTAATTTTGCTGCTGCTGCTGCTGCTGCTGTCACTTCAGTCGTGTCCGACTCTGTGTGACCCCATAGACGGCAGCCCACCAGGCTCCCCCATCCCTGGGATTCTCCAGGCAAGAATACTGGAGTGGGTTGCCATTTCCTTCTCCAATGCATGAAAGAGAAAAGTGAAAGTGAAGTCGCTCAGTCTGTCCGACTCTTAGCGGCCCCATGGACTGCAGCCCACCAGGCTACTCCGTCNCCCATAGACGGCAGCCCACCAGGCTCCCCCATCCCTGGGATTCTCCAGGCAAGAATACTGGAGTGGGTTGCCATTTCCTTCTCCAATGCATGAAAGAGAAAAGTGAAAGTGAAGTCGCTCAGTCTGTCCGACTGTTAGCGACCCCATGGACTGCAGCCCACCAGGCTACTCCGTCCATTGGATTTTCCAGGCAAGAGTACTGGGGTGGGGTGCCATTGCCTTCCCCGCACTAATTTTAAGAGGTGCCAAATTATTACTGTACTTGGGAACCTCTGTATCCCATTGAACCCTCATCCTTGGCCTCCTTCAGGGCCATAAAAGGCAGATTATTGGCAGAAGTTGGAAGAAATTTCCCTTGTTATATGTTGGTTATAAGGAATCTTTTGAATACTAAGATCTGCAGTATACATCATATAATTGGAGCTCAGGTGACAAACAGTAATGCAAAGTGCAGGAGCTGGGGATCCCCTCTTCTGGGTGGATCCCAGTTTAACCACCAGATAATGCCCTGTGGGTGAGAGGAAGTTTGCGTCTGCCCTGTTGCCACCACTACTGATAAATGATGGTAGGTGGGCTGGTAGCACATTCTTTAGTGAATATTGATAGTTCCTTAATAATGACATTTTTCATAACTTCTATTTTTAGACTTTAGAAAAACTGAAAAAATACAGGGAAGGAGAGTTAAGAAAAAAAAAGCGCCCAGTATTTCAGCATTTTTCAGCTTCATCGAACTTTGCTTTGGCAGCTTGACTTTCTGCTTATATAGTTTCATAGTTTCCTTGCCTTGGGTTCTGAATCCTGAAATGTATAACTTGTTCTACCGCACTTTTTCTACTGTTTTCTGAAACTCAAGTCCTCTGTGAAATTTAGGATTTTTAAAATAAATGATGTAGCCATTTATATCTCTATAAGAACACCAAATTCATGAAGGAGCTCTGAAACTTGGAAAAGTCAGAGATATTCTCAGCTTGCTATCTCTTGTATTCTGACACAATTTTTTCCTACTCAAATTCCATTAGCCTTTCTTGGATTCCTTAAATAAACTAATATTACTAAATATTAAACAACCAGGAACATAGTCCCTTATTTGAAACAATGTGTAATTTTATAACATTTTAGATACTTATTTGTCCATGTTTCCACTTTGGTTAAAATAGGATGCTTCTGTTTTTACCTCATTTTATAAATCTTCTATTAGGTTGAATCATAGATGGCAAGTGTCAGAAATTTATCTTGTGAATGTTGATATATATACATTTTGTGACAATATGACTAATATATTTTAAAATATTCAGAGTATTTTGTTTACAAAGAACATACTTTCTGATTTAGAGGCATGATAAAATATAAGGAGAGTTATTTGTATGCTAAGAGAAACTTAAGAAGAAATCAACCATCAGTATATTCAAAGAAATCCTAGACCTTAAACATTGATACTAAGCAACTAGCATATAGGAAACTCTCAGTATTTATGTTCAGCTGTCCCAGATTTTGCTATTTGGAGCCTCTTCAAGCTGACTTCTGGGTCTTTTGACATGTTGACATCATTCCTTGAGTACTTTTTCACTTTTTTTGAGTGAGAGTTACTCAGTCATGTCTGACTCTTTGCAACTCTATGGACTGGAGCCGAGTGAGCCACCAGGGAAGCCCAGTACTGGAGTGCATATCCCTTCTCCAGCAGATCTTCCTGACCCAGGAACTGAATCAGTGTCGCCTGCATTGCAGGCAGATCCTTTACCAGCTGAGCTACCGGGGAAACCCCTTCACTTTTTGTCACAGTATGATATTCCAGGCTTATCTAGAATTTTCTCTGCAATACCCCTAGAATCAATCAGTTTTTCAAGCAGCTCTGGTTCCTTTAGTGGAAATGGTATTTAGAAACCAACATAGGTATGCACATTGCTACTGGGGTATTACTGCTTCTTGACCCTCACAGCATGAGTGCACACACAAATATACGTGTGTATTATATCTATACCCAGTTAGCTAAATAACTATAAAATTATGTATTCATATTGATACCTATAATTCTAGTCCAACAACACAAAATTTAGCACATTCCCCCTTTCCCATGTTGTAACTGCCTTCTTTTGTCAGTGAGAAATTTGGCTCCCATTATACTCAACATGCTAATTTGCTCAGCTCTAGAACTCATAGACTTTTGAAATGTTGTCATACCACTGGATAAAAAAAAACCAATGACCTAGAATTCATTACCTTTATAAGATTGTGTTTGCCTTTAGTCTAAGCATGTATTATCAACATACTGTATTCAAAAGTGTGCATTAGGGATTTCCCTGGTGGTCCAGTGAGAATCCGCCTGCCAAGGCAGGATCATGGGTTTGATCTTTGGTCTGAGAAGATTCCACATGCTGCGGGGCAGGTCAGCCCATGCACCACAACTACTGAGCTTGAGTGCAGCAACTACTGAAGCCTGTGTGCTCCAGAGCCCATTCTCTGCAACAAGAGAATGCACTGCAGTGAGAAGCCTGCACAAAAAAAAAACTAGAGAGTCTCTGAACAGCAACAAACACCCTAGATAAATAAACTGCAGCCAAAAATACATAAGTATTTACCTTTTATAGAAATGTGCATTAATTCATCTAATTTTTGCCTAGAATGATTGTTATTCACTTGGCATTTTTTTTTTTGACAACTGATATGTTCATTGGTATTTATGTTCCATTTCAGTTTTTTCATCATTTTTTATCATGGGTGCTTGTGTACATAAAACATCGAAAGAGTTCAAAAGTCAAAACTCAACAAAAAAGGTACACTCAGAAAAGCATCAAGACTTAAGAAAATAATTTCTCTTTATTTCCTTCCCTTCTATTAAAACTGTGAGCCTGTGCCTCCCTGTAGTCTGTGCCTGCCTGCTTTCCACTCCCCAAGGACACACACATCTTAATGGAAAACTACAAAATGATCTTTAGGATGTGGTGTGTTTCTCCCAGCTTTGAACATGATTCCGTACAGAAAAATATACTTGTTTCAGTTATTACCTTTGTTTAGTGTATGATAACCATATATGTAAGCAATCTAAAAATATGGTTTCCTGTGAAAACACCATGACTATGTGGTACCATCTTACTCTATAAAAGCAGTTTCCTTTATTGAGACAGTCTGGCTCTGTATCTATAAATACAAGACCAAAACAAAACATGGATCATTTCCTCTGTATGAGATTGACTCCAGACTAGGAGCTCATTATCCAAACCCTCTGGCAGGTCCTCTCTAGCCCCACTTCCTTGGGACATGCATCTTTCACTACTTCTGGCTCCTTCTGGAACAGTGGCCAGCTGCCTCTAATTTCCTCACAGACTAGATGTTGCAGTGATGGTGATGAGAGCAAGTTGAAACTGACTTTTTTATAGCAAGACTCCATCTACAAAGGCTGACTAAGATTTTCATTATTATATTTTGAAGCCCTTGACTCTGTTTTAAATAATCAGGAATTTGGCTTTGTTACTAAAACAATTTAACTATATAAAATGTTGCTTTCTTTTCCTCTCATTCCCTGTTCCAAAGTTCTGTGTTCACAACACTTTGATACTTTGGAAGTACATATCTGTTCCTTTTTAATTTTTATAGCCTAGCTTTTGTATCCAGTTTTTATTGAGTGTCTACAAAGTGCCAAGTAACTCCTAGTACTGGGGACTGGGGGCATCAGTGATTAAAACTGATAAAAATACTTACTTTCAAGGAGCTTGTGTTCTAGTAGATAAAGAACAGAAAACAAAAAGACCAAACAGCTAATTATCTAGTTTGTTACAAGATGCCAAGTGCTATAGGAAAAATAGGTCAGGTTGAGGAATGAGAGTGTTATGTTGGAAGTGGAGGCAGTAAACTGAGGTTGTGGTGATGAGATCTGAGCAGACTCTAAACTGGAAAAGGTGATCATGCAGACATCTGGGAAAGGAGCACTGCAGGGAAGAAGGAACACTGTCTATGTTCTCAGGCTGAAGTGTACTTGGCTTGCTTAAAGAAAAGTAAAATGTATGCGGTGGTGTAGTGGGGAAACATAGAAATGTATGAGGCCACAGGACTTTGAGTTTTATTCTAAGGGAGACGGGAGTCCCTGGAGGGATTGGGGTACAGAAGCCACGTAATTTGATTTGTATTTTAACAGAGTCCTCTGGCTGCCTTTTTAATAGTGGAGGGGTGGAGGGAGAGCTGGAAGACTTCAGACTAATTAGAAAGCTACTGAAATAATGTAGCAAGAGACAATGATGGTTTAGGCCAGAATGGTAGGTAGCAGTGGGAATTGGTAA
>SJYX01012926.1:0-10930 GCA_006410675.1 Oreotragus oreotragus
GCCTGGAGAATCCCATGGACGGAAGAGCCTGGTGGGCTACAATCCACGGGGTCGCAAAGAGTCAGACACGACTGAGCGACTTCACTTTCACTTTCACTTTCTACACTAAATATGTGTGTTTCGAGGATACATTTATTTAGCTTCCCTTTACATCCCAGAGCCTAACATGGTACTAATCATGGAGCAAGTGTTCAAAAACAATTGTTCAAATAATACTAACACATTGCTAGTAATAGTAATATTTATTACCTGATTACTTAATATAGAGTAAGTAGTTATATATATATATATATAAATACAGATAAAATTTTATGAATCACATAAAATTTAGATTCAGACCTTTAAAATAACCCCCCAAATCACAAAATTAATAGGGTATAGGTAGAAACCTAGAATGCCAAATTCTGTGCCTATTCCTCAAATTTCTCTGTTATCGTCTAAAATCAGAATTATTTTATTTTAAAGAGAATGTATGGGGTTGCATTTATACAAAAATTAGTAGAAAATGAAGCAATCATTTTAGGAGTAGTACTTGTCACTATTGTTGGTGCTTGATTCCATGTTGATACATTAGCTTCTTAGCTCTGTTCAAGATTTAAAATGTGTGGGTTCTCAGGGTACCTGCCAAGAGATGCATGTCTCAAAAATCACCAAGAATCTCTTGTAAATAATCCTGTTACTATTAAGCTTTATTGGTTTCCTTAGTAACATACTTACTGCTGACACTGACAAAAACCTAGACAGGCTGCTTCTTCTAAAAATGATGTTTTATGGCTTTCAAAACCTTTCTGTCCTCCCTTGACAGAAAAACTTTCTTAGACTTACCAAATACTGACAGTTAGTACTTTCTAAAATGTATGCTTCATCTTACGCATCTTGTTCCTTCTAAGAGGTCACTGTGCTTCTCTTTTTATAAATGAATGTACTTCCATATATTAAAAATGCAAAGTTGCTTTACATGATTTTTAATAATTCAATTTATATTTTCTAAGAGCAAATACTGGGAAATTATTCTCAGTAGATTAATGCTTTTATCATTGGCAGTATTATATCTTTTTCCAATTTAAAAAAAAGTACATTAAACTCCTATCTTATAGGCTTCTTTTAATAGATTTGCAGTCATATTGATAGGGACAGAATAAAGGAACAAAGCAGGTGATTAAATAGTTAATTCCACTAGGGAACTGTAAGTAGAAAAAATATTGGAGGCCCCTGTAAATTAATGATTACTCAAGAAAGAAGGTTTGCTTAACCACAAAACCATGTAACAGAAGCATGAGACATGCCCCCAGCAATAAAACAATGCTGACATGAGACCCACATCCTGCCCACTGAGCTCAATAAGTTAATTATTCCAAAGACATGCTCTCTACACACATAAAATAAAATAATTTGTGAACCTAGCTTGAACATGTAGCAACAAGAAAACTCCTCTGCCCAACCTGAAGAAGGAGCTGATGATGGAAGCATTACATCTACTCGAGAAACACAAAATCTCTTCCTCCCCTCCCCACTTTTCCTTTGATTATAAAACTCTAGTTAAAGTTCTTGGGGTGCAGCACCCACTCACCTGCCCACTTGTAAACCTCACAAGCATCCTGTTCTAGTAAATCACTTCTTAAAAAAATATTTATTTTGATTGGAGGCTAATTACTTTACAATATTGTGGTGATTTTTACCATACATTGACATGAGTCAACCATGGGTGTACATATGTCCCCCTGTCCTGAACTTCATTCCCACTTTCCTCCCCATCCCATCCCTCTGGGTTGTCTCAGTGAACAGGGTTTGCGTGCCCTATTTCATGCATCAATCTTGGACTGATCATCTATTTTACATATGGTAATACACATGTTTCAATGCTATTCTCTCAGATCATCCCACCCTCACCTTCTCCCGCAGAGTCCAAAAGTCTGTTTTTTATATCTGTGTCTCTTTTGCTGTCTTGCATACAAGGTCATTGTTACCATCTTCCTAAATTCCATATATATGCACTAATATACTATATTGATGTTTTTTCTTTCTGATTTAATTCAGTCTGTATGATAGACTCCAGTTTCATCCAGATCATTAGAACTGACTAATGCATTATTTTTAATGGTTGAGTAATATTCCATTGTGTATGTGTACAACTTTCTTATACTTCTGTCTACCAATGTACTTCTAGGCTGCTCCCATGACTTAGCTATTGTAAACAGTGCTATGATGAATATTGGGGTACAAGTGTCTCTTTCAATTCTGGTTTTCTCAGTGTGTATGTCCAGAAGCAGGATTGCTGGGCCATATGGCAGTTCTATTTGCAGTTTTTTAAGAAATCTCCACACTGTTCTCCACAGTGGCTTTACTAGTTTGCATTCCCATCAACAGTGTAAGAGGGTTCCCTTTTCTCCACACCCTCTGCAGTATTTATGGTTTGTAGACATTTTGATGGCAGCCATTCTGACTGGTGTGAGATGGTACCTCATTGTGGTTTTGATTTGCCTTTCTCTAATAATGAGTGATGTTGAGCATCTTTTCATATATTTGTTAGCCATCTGTAAGTCTTTTTTGGAGAAATGTCTGTTTAGTTCTTTGGTCCATTATTTTCTTGATATTGAGCTGCATGAGCTGTTTGTATATTTTTGAGATTATTTGTCAGTTTCTTCATTTGCTATTATTTTCTTCCATTCTGAAGGCTGTCTTTTTGCCTTGCTCATTCTTTCCTTTGTTGTGCAAAAGCTTTTAAGTTTAATTAGGTCCCATTTTTTTTATTTTTGTTTTTATTTCCATTAGTCTGGGAGGTGGGTCATAGAGAATCTTGCTGTGATTTATGTCAGAAAGTATTCTGCTTATGTTTTCTCTAGGAGTTTTATAGTTTCTGGTCTTAATGTTTAGATCTTTAATCCATTTTGAGTTTATTTATTTATTTATTTATTTGTATGGGGTTAGAAAGTGTTCTAGTTTCATTCTTTTACAAGTGGTTGACCAGTTTTCCCGGCACCACTTGTTAAAGAGATTGTCTTTTCTCCATTGTATATTTTTGTCTCTTTTGTCAAAGATAAGGTGTCCATAGGTGCATGGATTTATATCTGGGCTTTCTATTTTGTTCCATTGATCTATATTTCAGTCTTTGTGCCAGTACCATACTGTCTTGATGACTGTTGCTTTGTAGTATGGCCTGAAGTCAGGCAGGTTGATTCCTCCAGTTCCATTCTTCTTTCTCAAGATTGCTTTCACTATTTGAGGTTTTTTGTGTTTCCATACAAACTGTGAAATTGTTTGTTCTAGTTCTGTGAAAAAAATACCATTGGTAGCTTGATAGGGATTGCATTGAATTTATAGATTGCTTTGGACATTATACTCATTTTGACTATATTGATTCTTCTAATCCATGAACATGGTATATTTCTCCATCAATTTGTGTCATCTTTGATTTCTTTCAGCAGTGTTTATAGTTTTCTTTATATAGGCTTTTTCTTTTTTTAGGCAAATTTATTCCTAAGTATTTTATTCTTTTCGTTGCAATGATGAATGGGATTGTTTCCTTAATTTCTCTTTCTGTTTTCTCATTGTCAGTGTATAGGAATGCAAGGGATATCTGTGTACTAATTTTATATCCTAAAACTACTATATTCATTTATTAGCTCTAGTAATTTTTGGGTGCTGTCTTTAGGGTTTTCTATGTAGAGGATCATGTCATCTGCAAACAGTGAGAGTTTTACTTCTTTTCCAGTCTGGATTCCTTTTATTTATTTCTCTTCTCTAATGGCTATGGCTAAAACTTCCAACACTATGTTGAAAAGTAGTGGTGAGAGTGGGCACCATTGTCTTGTTCCTGACTTTAGAGGAAATGCTTTCAATTTTTGACCATTGAGGATAATATTTGCTATGGGTTTAGCATATATGGCTTTTATTATGTTGAGGTATATTCCTTCTATGCCTGCTTTCTGGAGAGTTTTGATCATAAATGGTATTGAATTTTTTCAAAGGCTTTCTCTGCATCTATTGAAATAGTCATATGGTTTTTATCTTTCAATTAGTTAATGTGGTATATCTCATTAATTGGTTTGCATATATTGAAAAATCCTTACATCCTGGAATAAAACCCACTTGATCATGATATATGATCTTTTTAATATGTTGTTGGATTCTGTTTGCTAGAATTTTGTTGAGGATTTTTGTATCTGTGTTCCTCAGTGATATTGGCCTACAATTTTCTTTTTTAGTGGCATCTTTGTCTGTTTTTGGTATTAGGGTGATGGTGGCCTTATAGAATGAGTTTAGAAGTTTACCTTCCTCTGCAATTTTCTGGAAGATTTTGAGTAGGATAAGTGTTAACTTTTCTATAAATTTTTGGTAGAATTCACCTGTGATACCATCTAATTCACTTCTTATATACCACTTTGCCACTCACAAAATTATTTCTATGCTGAGACATAAAGTACTATGGTACTAGAGCTCTTCAGAACCCCTAAAGAATGCCCAACATTTTAGTATCATTAACTTATTTTTTGCTCTTTATTTCATTAGGCTGTGGAATCATTTTAACGTTTATCTCATTGTTGTTTTAACTACAAAATTATTGGCATTTTAATGTAAATGGTTTGGTATTATAATCATGTTGACTTTATTGAAGTCCCATGGTTTAGACAGTTTATTTATATATGAAGGCACACAGCCATATATATTTCTTCTGTAAGACATCTTGAGTAAATTTAGAGCATTCCAAAGTCTTTGTTTTCATAATGTATTTCAGAGGATGCTCTTTGATGAAAATGTTCTTCTTTGGGGAAAGGAGTGTTCTAAAAGGTTGCTTAAGAGCATAATGATTAAGGGGTTATAAAATGTGATAGAATTCCATACAACATGCTACTTGTAGCTTGAAGTGATTTTTAAGTCTCCAGATTTGAAAGAATACTAACACCTTGCAACATTCTTTAGCTATTCAAACCCACCTTATTAACATGTAGATGACTTGCCCTGTCAGAGCACCTGAATTGGATGCTTCTGCATATTTTTAGCTCTGACTTAAGCCAGAGTAAGACAATGAATGGCCAAGAGTCAAAATACAGTGTTGTAATGTAAATTGCTTAGAGGGGAAGTAAGTTTTTATCTGGGACAATCACAGTCATCTGTACTTATCTTGGTATGTGCCTTAGGCAGACTGCAAGGAAAGGAGTGAGATGTGAACTTGTCAAAAAACAACTTGTGATAAAATCTTCTTACCTGATTCTCCATCTTGGGCATTACAATCTTTAATGCAATAGGCAGAGTCCAGCAATGGCAACCCACTCCAGTATTCTTGGCTGGAGAATCCCAGGGACAGAAGAGCCTAGTGGGCTGCCGTCTATGGGCTCGCACAGAGTCGGACACGACTGAAGCGACTTAGCAGCAGTAGCAGCAACTAGTCCAAATAGCTATCTGTAAAAGGCCAAGAGTTTAAAGTAAAATTCAGAAATTCTCAGAGATGCTTAATTACTCACAGGTGATGTTGCTAGGCAACCACTTCACCTTCTGATTCCGCCTTCACCTAAGTGTGGTACTCAGTTTGCTCTATTGTTACAGAACGTTAAAAGAGATGGAGACGTGAAGTATAAAGAATTTTAAACCAGGTGAAAATAGAGAGTGGAAAAAAAACCTTACAGTGTAGCTCTGAATTAAAAGATATACAAACACAATTAGGGAGAGGGAGAGGGAGAGGGTGGGATGATTTGGGAGAATAGCATTGAAATATGTATACTATCATGTAAGAAATGAATCGCCAGTCTATGTTCAATGCAGGATGCAGGATGCTTGGGGCTGGTGTATGGGGATGATCCAGAGGGATGATGTGGGGTGGGAGGTGGGAGGGGGGCTCATGTTTGGGAGTTCATGTACACCTGTGGCGGATTCATGTCAATGTATGCCAAAACCAATACAGTACTGTAAAGTAAAATAAAGTAAAATGGAAGTTCTAAAAAAAAAAATTTCCCCATGGTTTGAGAAATCATTCTTAATGAATAGAAATATGAGACAGGATTTCAAATAGAACAGAAAAATGTCATATTTGAAGTCATAAATTACTTTAAGCTGATGTGCTGGGGGACAGGATCTATGAGCTATGCCATTGGACATACCCAGGAGTAGTCACAGTTGTAGATCCCTGCTGTTTCAAGAGAATTGCCAAGGAAAACAATTTTTAAGGATATTACTTTGAACTTTCTGAAACTAATTACTGTTCTCACCTTGACATCAATTCGCAATTAGCAGTTCTTAACCTTCAATACCCACTCCAGTATTCTTGCCTGGAAAATCCCATGGACAGAGGAGCCTGGTAGGCTGCAGTCCATGGGGTCACTAGGAGTCAGACACGACTGAGTGACTTCACTTTCACTTTTCACTTTCATGCATTGGAGAAGGAAATGACAACCCACTCCAGTATTCTCACCTGGAGAATCCCAGTGACAGAGGGGCCAGGTGGGCTGCCGTCTCTGGGGTTCCACAGAGTCGGACATGAATGATGTCAGACAGGAATGATGCAGCAGCAGCAGCAGCAACCTTTGATTCAGAACTTTGAAGTTTTCCTGATAAGAATTTGCTTTTTCTTGTTAAACTATGAATTTTACTCATGGCCAGGGCTCTGATTTTGCTTTTGTAGGCTATATAAAGTTTTAGTATCATTTCTCAGCTGTTTCAGCATGTACTATATGGTTCTTTGAAGTGAACTGGATGGAATGGGCTTCCTCATATATTTGATACCAAGAGATAGCTCCACCCTCATATGCCACTAGATGATAAATACACTTGAACCCACTCCTGTATGGCTTCCCATAGGATAGTTAGATTGGTGATTATTAAGGTGAGCATGCGTGTGTATGTTCAGTCATTTCTGACTCTTTGCAATCCCATGGACTGTAGCCTACCAGGCTCCTCTGTCCTTGGGATTTCCCAGGTAAGAATATTGGAATGGGTTGCCATTTCCTCCTCCAGATTAAGGTGACCAATGCATATTATACTAATGCATATGATTCATCTATCCTTTGTGTCAGTAAAATTCATAAATTATTAATATTAATTCAATCATTCACTTTTTCAGTGACTTAACAAACACTGTCTACTTAATGCCAATCATCATTATCATTCTGTTAAGCAGTTTCTTAACAGATGAGTAGTCAGTTGCTTTATGCAGTATACCTTAGAAGGAAGCATTTCTACCCACTTTTTGTTGATCTTCGGATTCCTTGTTACTTAACCAATATGTAACATTATTTTTCTCTGCTGCACAAAGCAAAACGTAAACTAATGTTATGGAAGACTATCTCTAAACTTGTAGTGAATGGACTTGCCAGATTATTCAATGTCCTTTTTTTATTGTAAATGGTCTCTGCTATGCCTTTTTTACACTAAAGATGACTAGCTAGTCTATTGAACTATGAACATCTAGTTTACTAGATGTATACCTACACACATATACACCTACTGTTGAGATGTATGTTTACCAAAAATTACAACCTATTTTATTAACAATGGCATCCCACTCCAGTATTCTTGCCTGGAAAATCCCATGGACGGAGGAGCCTGGTGGGCCACAGTCCATGGGGTCGCTAAGAGTCGGACACGACTGAATGACTTCACTTTCACTTCACTTTATTAACAACCTGCTTATTTCTACTGCATTTATGCTTAAAATCATGTAATAAGATGAAATACACTTAAAATAAGAATATGAAGCAAATAACTGGTTATCTTTTCCTATGGAAAAATTTTATGATTTATAGATAGTATATTCAAAAGCAGAGACATTACTTTGCCAACTAAGGTCCATCTAGTCAAGGCTATGGTTTTTCCTGTGGTCATGTATGGATGTGAGAGTTGCACTGTGAAGAAAGCTGAGCACTGCAGAATCAATGCTTTTGAACTGTGGTGTTGGAGAAGACTCTTGAGAGTCCCTTGGACTGCAAGGAGATCCAACCAGTCCATTCTGAAGGAGATCAACCCTGAGATTTCTTTGGAAGGACTGATGCTAAAGCTGAAACTCCAGTACTTTGGCCACCTCATGCGAAGAGTTGACTCATTGGAAAAGATTCTGATGCTGGGAGGGATTGGGGGCAGGAGGAGAAGGGGATGACAGAGGATGAGATAGCTGGATGGCATCATGGACTTGATGGACGTGAGTCTGAGTGAACTCCGGGAGATGGTGATAAACAGGGAGGCCTGGCGTGCTGTGATTCATGCAGTCGCAAAGAGTCAGACATGACTGAGTGACTGAACTGAACTGAACTGATGGTTATTATTTAACAAAAATCCAAGAAAGAATTGTTTAACATTCATGAAAGACAAACAAATAATAACCATCTAAAAAGACCCTTTACTAAAGATTGTTTCTCAAGTATCTTTGAATCCAAAATCTACATTAAGAAAATAGGAACTGCTGACTAAGGCAATAAACTCTGTGTGATTAACAGTTTTATTGAGAGTCTTATGTAAATGTACTGCATGGTGTACTATTCACTTGTAAATTCTTCTATTACAACTTGAAGTTTAATATCAACCAGAAAGTACTCATTTCTAAAAAGTTTTCAATTAAACTGAACTATAAAAATAACCATCCTAAAAGAATGAAGTTGGTAAAGGGTAAAATTGGTAGAAAGTTATACTTAAGACTAATTTTAAGTAGGCTGTTTAATTGGGTTTAAAAGAAAAAAAATACTGGTCAAATAAATTTGATGACCTTACATGGGTCATTCTTCTCTCAGCTATGCACCATGCATGCTAATTGTTATGGATAATTCTAAAATAAAGGAATCTTTTTAATTTGTTCGTAATTCAGCATTCCCCATCACCTTTAACTGTTGTTTTTGGTTTTACATAAACACCAATAGGGCTTCCCTGGTGGTTCATGTAAGGTATAGTTTAGGTGAGGCAGAAAAGAAGGAGAGATGACCTTAACGGAGGTAAGTTACCTTTATTCAGGCAAGGACGGGTGACAGTCAGCCTAACGACCAGGCTGAGAGCTTGAGAGGGATCGGGGGGCTTCATATTTAAAGGGAGATTTGTGGAAGCTAAGGGAAACATTAGTCAGGTGGGACGTTTTGGGTATTCTTTAGTTGAGATGGCATTTGTAGTTGGACATAGGGTGATAAGTCCTCTGGGCAGGGGGTGATAAGTCCCAGGTAGATGCAACCGGCCTGGAGCATCAGGGCAGGACCTAAAGTTCAGTTTTGTTTCTCCTGAAGTTAGATGATCCAGCAAGGGCCTTTGAGACTGTTGTTTTCTTTTCTAGGCCCAAAGACTTCTTCAGGTTAGATAGTAAAGAATCTGCCTGCAATGCAGGAGACCAAGGTTTGATCCCTGGGTCAGGAAGATCCCCTGGAGAAGGAAATGGCAACCTACTTCAGTATTCTTGCTTGGACGATTCCATGGAGAGAGGAGCCTGACAGGCTACAGTTTATGGGGTCACAAAGAGTTGGACATGACTGAGCGACTAACACTTTCATTTTCAGACCACAATAACATTCCAAGTACTAGTGACTGTGACACACAGTCTTGGAAATGTTGAGCTACAAAATGACTTTTGTATGCATCTCTGTGTTTCAGCAGTGTATGTGTAATTCATTCACATCATTGTAGATTACACACATTAGGTCTAAATAAAAACTTGTTGCTGTTGTTACTGCTGCTAAGTCGCTTCAGTCATGTCTGACTCTGTGTGACGGCAGCCCACTAGGCTCCTCTGTCTCTGGGATTCTCCAAGCAAGAATACTGGAGTGGGTTGCCATTTCCTTCTCCAATGCATGAAAGTGAAAAGTGAAAGTGAAGTCGCTCAGTCATGCCCGACTCAGCGATCCCATGGACTGCAGCCTACCAGGCTCCTCTGTCCATGGGATTTTCCAGGCAAGAGTGCTGGAGTGGGTTGCCATTGCCTTCTCAAAAAAACTTGTTACTGAAGTAACGTTTGAAAGTAGTCATATATTAAGAACATTCTTTACGAAATTAAAATCGCAGAACATTTAAGAGTTCTCTGACTTCTTACATTGTATAAGCAAGAACATATTTTCTTAAAGTCTGATTTTAAATACTTGGTCTTATTCTATTCCTCTGATTTTGGTTTAAACATTACAGTAAAAGTGGTGGTAAGAAAGTGACTTACCAGGTTGTACTAGTGCAGGAGATGCAAGAGATTCAGGTTCCATGCCTGGGTTGGTTGGGAAGATTCCCTGGAGTAGGAAATGGCACCTTAATCTAGTATTCTTGTCTGGAAAATTACATGGGCAGAGGAGCCTGGCAGGAATCCAGGAGCTACACATATTCAGGCTCAATTGATCACACACACACAGAGGTAAGAATAGAGAAAATACATATACTTTGTATAGTATTATAATGTGTAAATCTGGGAAATTTTTATTGTAAGATGGTGTGAAAATGAGTCTCTTCCAATAACCCAAAATGCTTTAGATAGACTTTATAATTTTAGAAGTAAACCTAGATGAGGCTTTACCATGCAAAGCAATAAGAAAAATAAATAGACCAATGTGTTCATATAGAGATCAACCATGTTCATCCATCTTCTCTGCATGCAAATGTAATTAATAAATGTAATGTGCATCAGAATAAAGGCATGCTTTTCACACTATAAATATTACATTATCGGTATTCAACAAAGAGAATATAAATATGCCTACTCTTATGTCAAGTAGATCCAGGTTGATGTAAAGTGCTTGCCAGAATATGCATCCACTTGAACATAACTACAGCTGCTGTCACATAATTCATATTCTAATGCAGAACTTGGCACAGGTGGATTTTATGTTGAGGGAAGTGGGAAGGGGTCATATCTTACATTTTAGACAAGAACTTTTTGATGAACAGTAGAAAATGAACTACCTTTTGCATTATGGTGCATCACTTATTAAAGTCCAAGAACAGATAGGGAATATCATCTGCATATACCAGGATGTAGATTTTTTTTTTT